>JAVGVS010000013.1:4548738-4775282 GCA_032718565.1 Distichodus sexfasciatus
CACCAAATGTATGTATGTATGTATGTATGTATATATGTAGAGAGAGAGAGAGAGAGAGATAGATACAGTATAGCTAGATAGATATATTCTCTCTTTCTGGGAGAGACCTGCATTTCCCACAATCCCCCGTGCATGACTCGGAGCCACGGCACAATAATGCGATGGACACACTTTGTACTCTGAGTAGAATGCTGGTTGTTGTGTTATTTATCAGCTAAAATATGAGTTTTGCCTGTAATAAAGGGGAAGATTTGACCGAGCCGGAGCGTTTTTGAGAGTGATGGCGTTCCACATGAGAGTCGCAAGTGTGTTTACAAGCATGCCATTTAGGCCTCGTCCACACGGACGTTCGAAATGAACGCCCTCTGAAGCTGCGTTCGATTGGCGTTTCACTGGCGTTCGCAATAGTGTCGTTTTCCTCGCGTTCGTCGGGATTTTGACGCCAAGAAAACGTTGCATGCAACGCTCACCTGGCGCCGCGAACGGCAGAAAAACGCCTGCTTCAGGCGTCCGTGTGAACGAGGCCTTGTGCATATTTACACATTTACTCCAGTTTTTGTGCACAGAATAAAAGAACAAGTGCAGTTTTCCTTCAGTCTCCAATTAATGTCTCTGAAATGGTGTGGATATTCACTTCTCTCTCCGCATGTTCGCTTCTCTGCGCTAGCAGAGTGTTCTGGATGGACGGGGGAGTGAGTGCTCTGAGAAGCGAAACGTGAAAGAGCTGTACATGCTGTCTGTTAATGGATTTGTACTTGATGATCACAGTATAGTCATTTACTACATCGCACGTAGAACCACCCGAGACGCATCAAGTATATTCAATATATCGCCCACCCCTAATATGGACGACATGTTGGCCTTCAGCTTTTTTATCCAAAAAAGTGTATGCTAATGCAAAAAAACACTGTTCAGGATGTGTTTAGTTTGTCTTGTGCATTAAGAACAAAAACGCCCATATGAGCTAGAGGTCGGCCGATATGTTTTTTCATTGCTGATATCGATTGTCACTAATACAGGAGACTGATAACTGATGTTTTGATTTAGTTCTGGTAACTTTTCATAATGTTTATAACACATTACGTGCTCAGTTTGCATGCTAGTGTACACTGAGAGTTTTCCCAGACCATAATGTGTGACGTTTCGGCTCATTTTTCACCTCAAAAGAAACCCAATAATCCTCATTATAAGACAGCGGGGCGGGGAAGGGAAAAAAGGCTCTGGAGCGCAGTAGGAGGTTTATCTGGGTTTGTTCCTGCGGATCAGCTTTGCTTCAATCGGAACAACAAAAAGCTCAAGGCCGCGGGACGCTGGCGTGCGGCTCCTGTTTCCTACTTTTATTTCCAGCAGGAACAATGTCTTATTTTTAATCTGAAGAGCTGAGGAAACATTCCAGACCGTACAGGCTGAAATTTCACGGCCCAAACGTGTTTTTCATCACCCCGGTAAAATCTGTGACGATCTGCAAAATCGAATCGGCAAAACGCAAGTTTATAAACTCTTCTCAAAAGAATAACTTGATTCTACTTCACTTTTTAGTTTTGGTGCATGAAGGTCATCGCTTGTAAAAGCAGGTTTTAGGCCTAACTAGGCCAGGACACGTCCCTTACCTATATTGCTGAAATTGTGGCCTGATTTCTCTCATCCTCACACCCCATTAAATCACTCTCCCGTTCAGAAAGAAAGTCGCCGGCGGCTGCTTGGCTGCTAGTAGTGGTGTTAATCACAAGTTTTATCACAACGCGATATTATATTGATCGAACAACTTGTCTGCTGAAATCAAGGTTAGTGGTGGTCTAGCGGTTAGGACAATCGCCTTTAGACCAAGAGGTCGTGGGGTCGAATCCTACTTCCAGCACCACCATCATTAGGTCCCTGGGCAAGACCCCTAACAAGACCCGGAGGGTCGGCACATCAAATCTCGGACCGGTAAGGGTGTCATTTAGGTACTCATGAGCAAGGTACAAATTAATCACATAATCGATGCATCGCGATGTAGACGTGGACGATTCTGCATCAGTGCAGTGGCAGACCATAATCGAATTATATCGGGGTTTTCAAACGGCTGTCCGCTGCCCTCTGGTGGTCTGCGGCGGTGATGCAGGTGGTCCGTTACATGCAATCCAGATTCACTACTAAAAAATGTCTTCATTTATTTTTCAGAACATTTCCAGATGATCTGGGCATCTTTATAAGTGAGTGATTATTTGTCATTGTGAACACACCACAGCACAGCACACGGGCACCACAACCAAATGTGACCTCTGCATTTCACCCATCCGTGAAGGAGCAGTGGGTAGCTGACCACCGCCCGGGGAGCAGTGCTTGGGGACGGTACCTTCCTCATGAGTACCTCAGTGGCAACTTTACCGGCCCTGGATTCAACCTTCTGATGGCGGGGAGAACACCCTACCGTTACGCCACCAACTGCCAACTGAATGATGAATTTCACACAAATATCTAAAAAGTAAAAAAACACACACACAGTGGACAGCCGCAGAGTACTGCTTAGTCTGAGTGGAGGTCCCTGGGACAGAACCAGTTGAAAACCCCTGGATTATAACATAATGACATTGGTGATTGGTGATTTTCTGGCTACGGCATAAAAATTCAAGTTAAAAAGAACAAATTTGAGTTGCTAAGATCTTCTTTTATGACTTCTGGAGAAGATTTTAGAGATAAAACTAGAGGCGTGGATGGATGTTCCTATTGGTATTAGGGCCGCAGGATAAGGGACCGTCACAAAATTACAGAACTGTTGTTAGGCGGGATGTTATTTTCGTACTAAATAAGTTAGCATATACATATGGATCTGCAATTATTACACTGTCTGTTAGGATTTAAGTCACGTATTTCCTTAAGCATAACAGAATGATCTCAGTCTCCTCCTCACAGAGAAAAACACAACTTATTCGTTAAAAACTGGTATCAGATCGCTACTCTGGGAACGGCCGTTTACCAAAAGCATCAGTATCGAAACTGAAACGGTTGGATCGGTGCATACCTAGTCAAACCTGCAGCGTGATCAATATTTGCTCATAATTGCCATCTCATAAATAATCCAGAGTCAGAAGAAGCAGTAAGATGAAGCAAATACCCGTGGGCTGGAAATAGAGCCCTGAGGGACGTCCAAAAACCTGCCAGATCAGAACAGGAGTAAACACTAAAGCCCTCTACACACACACACACACACACACACACATACACACACACACACACACACACACACAGTCCTCCTTCTGGTAAACCACAGGTTACATTGAACACATTAACAAACATGACAGTATTTGAGTTCTCATTATCTAATGTTAAAGCTTCACACGTACAACAGCAGCAGAGGAGACGAGGGAGAGAGAGAGAGAGGGAGAGAGAGAGAAGGGCGGCTGCTCTAAATGAGGAAGGAGTGTGTTAAAAGAAGAGCTTATTTCGGAGCTTGTTTTGGAGAGCAGTGCTGCTATGTGTGGGTTCAGCACAATGAACCAGCAGCTCATACCCAGCGGGTCACACACACACACACACACACAGACGCAGCATGCCAAGATGCTGGGAACACAAGAGTGAAGAGAGTAATCCCTTCTGCACTCCTCAGTGAGCCACAAACACACACACACATATACACATATACCACTCGAGACGAGCAGAAAGCACCTGAATCTACAATCTGAACCTCAGACTAGATCAGTGGGAGGCAACTCCTGAAGGTCCGGTGTCCTGGAGGTTTTCCATCCTACCTGATCAGTCTCTTCTAGTGGTCATCTACCTGAGTGTGAATATTCTGAAGTCCAGGACACCGAACCTCCAGGAGCGGAGTTGCATATTGACTTTGCAGGAATTACGCCTCTAATATGTTTAAATGAACATGTTAATTTTATCAAGTACAATTTGATGATTTAATTTGATCACTGAAACTTCAAATAGAAGTTAGAAGTTGATGTACGGTAATGGTGTGAAGAGATTAGGGGTCGACCGAAACGTTTCGGAAAATTGTTCAACATTTGCCAAAGTTATGGCCAAAAGTACAGCCCCCACTTCAAGCCCCATACTTAAGAAAAAAAATCAACGAAGCTGCAAATGACACTCTCACAAAAAACAAAACAAAACCATGTTTTGGAAAAAGTCCAGATCAAGTGGCGTCGTTCGCACACTTTAAAATATTAAGGTCGTCGTCGTAAATTCTTAATACCTCCTTAAGAAATCTGAGAACAAGCTACCAAGCGAGAACGCTCTCCCGTTTCCGTACCGATTCATAAAAAACACCTCAAAATTAGGACACGCATCCCGAAAAACGGACACCCCGCCTGCACAAGCACGCACCAGAGCTGAGCAGATCGCTTGGCGTGTGTCTCGTTTTGGTATGCAAATCACAACCAGCCGTTTAACTCTGAACCGCAGGAGCAAAAAAGAGACAGAGAGAGATAAACATGCACCTGCTCCATCACGGATGGAAATGAGTTCAGTTCGGCATCTGACAGCGTTCCAGAACACGCAAGAATGGTGTCTCGGAATCTCTAAACACCCTTTTCAGGGAGAAGAAGAGCGACAGCTTTACTTTATTTCCGTTTTATTGGCCAGCTCTCACCTTCCTCTGTCGTCATGTCCAGTGTTCCGATGCCGAGCGCGGTATCCGTCAGTGTGTGGGGGTGTGTTTGTGTGTGTATGAGAGAGAGAGAAAGGTAGAAGCTACACTTGCTTGCTCGGTGCAGCCTCCCTCCCTCCGTCCCTCCCTCCCTCTTCTCCTTCTCTCTCTCCTCCCCTGATCTTATGACTGCATGCGTAGTGTCACCACACTCTGAGGGGGAAAAAACACTGCAGCGGCTGCTTCTATCCTATTCCTTTTCCTCTCCTTCAGCACTCTATTTCTTCTCTCTTTCTCTCCATTTCTCTCTCTCTCTTAATCCTCCAACTTGCTCTGTAACGCCGGGGTACTTTCCCGATTTCCTGGCAGCTTTCACGTTTGAAACGTTTTCTCAAACTCTAATCTGGATGGATGGATGGATGGATGGAGAGATGGATGGATGGATGGACGGGTATGTGGGTGGATGGAGAGACAGATAGATGGAGATGGATGGATGGATAGAGAGATAGATGGATGGATGGATGGATGGACGGGTGCGTGGGTGGATGGATGGATGGATAGAGAGACAGATGGATAGATGGATGGTGGGACACCAATCTGAAGGTCTCCAGTTCAAGTTAATGGTGGAGCTCCTGGATCTTTTGTCCAATCAGCATCTCTTGCATTTGCATGTTGTAAGGACTAGTCAGAGCTGTAATAATGAGGTTTACCGCCTGGTGTATCTTACACTGTTTAGTTAAGGAGCAAGTCCTGCTTTATGTTGTGTATTAAGCGCTTCAAGATCTAACGTATGAACCTACAAACTCTTAATGCTCGAGAAGAGTCTTATCTGATATGTAGAGCTTTTATTTTACAAAGCAAAAACATGAAATTCTATTTGCATCTGCTCTTGTTGCTGTATCAGTGAATTTATATTACAGCTTATGAGCAGCTGTTTGCTGATGCAGATCGCTAAAATTAATCCTTAAAGTGCTGAACACACTCAAGTTCATTTAACTCCTTTATTTCTTTACTATGAAATGATTTTAGGCCCAAGCACACATGCACCGTTCATCCCTTTAACCACCCAAAACCCCCAAACTAAAACTTCCTCAAAACGACACACTCTAAAGGGAAATCAGCCAGTTTGTACTTCCTCATAATTCTGAACCTTTTAAAGAGCAAGAGAAGAAAGTGACACATGTTTATCGGTTCTGATGAAGATCTGCACTCTTACACACCATTACCTTCCTTTTTATCAGACTTGTCCAGCAGCTGGTAAAAATTCGCGTTTAACACACACTCACAAACGCAGTAACTGCATCATCGCAGCACTGTTCTACAGCTGTTTTTTATGCAGGGAATTTCCGTACAAAATGCCCCTGAAACCACGGGTTCAGTGTGTAAGCAAAGTCTGAAAGGCATGGAAGTAAATGGACAGTCCCAGAGTTCATACAGGTTTGTAGGTTCAAGCACAGCTCTATCAGATCAAATTTCTGTATTTTGCTGTAATGCATGTTGCTATGCAAATAAAAAATCTACAAATGAATGCACATTTAATTTTTCCTTAAAGGGGTTTCTGGAAGAGTAGAAAAGGTAAAAAAATGAAAATCTGGGAAAGATTATTTGTACTATATATGTAAAACATAAATATACACATGAATGCGTATTGAAAGTGAGTGACTGTCATTGTGAACACACCACAGCACAGTGCATCACAACCAAATGTGACCTCTGCATTAGAGCTGCAACTAACGACTATTTTGATAGTCGACTAGTCATCGACTACTAAAACGATTAGTTGACTAATCGGATTATAAATTGCATAATTATAAAATGGCTCCGATTTAGCTACCAGCTTTTACAGCTTTTTAGTATGAGGTTATTTAAATTTTGTGGTAAATAATAAAGACAAGAAAGATAGTTCACTCAAAAGCATATTTTAATAAATAAGTTTCTTCTTTGCCTTATCTAGCCTTACGATGGCTCCTGGTTTTCTGATGATACTGAGGAAATGGTAACATACCATTATAACATTTATGAGCGAGTGACAAAGGCGTTGGTTACTTTACCGTTTTGCTGCTTATTAAACGTATAAGACCTAACTATTAAATTCTAATTATAAGGTCGATAAACTATAACTCGCGTTTAACCGACCCGTCGCCGTTCCTCTTCCTCCGACATCTTTGGTTTTTCTGTAGGAACTTTCTTAAGCCAATCACAAAACCAGGAGCCATCGGCCAATAGGATTCGCAGGCAGAAACTGCCAAACCCCGCCCCCAAACTGTCCAAACCCGCCCCTTTCAAACCACACGCATAGAAATCTCACTTGAGCAAAAAAGACGCTCGTCGGTAATCTACTTTGTGCGCGAGGACATTTAACACATCGAGAGGAAAAAGACATTCGAGAGAGGAAAAATACAGTTTGCGCGCAATATCACAACCGCGCACTCGATTCTTAATTTTGTGCTCTCGAGTTTCACATTTGCGCTTGCGACTTTGAAATTTACGCCTGCAAAATTTTTGCGGCAAGCCATTTTGCACGCTCTAGTTTTGGCGTTGATGTGACGCCATAGGGCCATTCTTCTAGCTGTCGCTGAATGCTATTGTGCTATTGAGCGAATCTCACCAGAGTGTGGTGTATTGGTGCACTCTATTGGAAAGCGGTAGTATTGCACAGGTAGAAAGGAAGGAAAACGTTTCACTCCGTTTAAAAATACGTCTGGCGACAACTCATGCAGATATTTTCAAGAACCTCGTATCAAACAACTTTAGACTAAAAAGGCTGTCAGTCCTTCAACGTACCACAGGTAAATCTGGTGTGTTTGAGACTCTCACATATATACTGTGGTGCATCCTGCTGACAATCCATATCACACGATTTCAACATTAACAGATCTCCGAGGCTCGGGCAGAAGCTTTTGCAATTTCCTAAGAGAACAATATCAATGCGATACATAAATACCCCACAAAAAAGAATGAGGCTGACAGAGGCGTCTCACACACACACACACACACACCCCCCAAATGTCTGGACGTAGCAGCGAAGACAGCCCACTTAAGCATTAAGCGACTGACAGATGTGACTCACCTGAGGACAGGACCATGTTCCCCGATCTTTGGACTTCGTCAAATTTGTTAAAAATTACGTTCAGCCTAAATGGAAACAGCAGAAAAGAAACGGTTCAGCACAAACGCTATCTCTCTGTGAAAGTGAGAACTATTATCAAAAGTGAAAAACAGCAGAAAAGGGGAACTTTGGTTTCAGGGTTAATTTGCAACTTGCTCTGATGTAATATTCGGAGATAAATTATTTAGTAACGCAGTGACAGAAGAGCCGAGCGTTCGGAACGTCGTACCGTGATTGTGGCAGTCCTTTTTTCCCAAGATCCACTCTCACTCTTTCCCCAACATGTCTGTAAATCTCCACCAGACAGTTCATGGCTCCATCTCGAACCTTGAACAAAGGGTAAGTCTATGTTTAAATGCATTACGAAAGATTCTGCTCCTGCTTCAGGACAGTGTCAATTTTCCACCAACATGTGCAGAAGGAATCTCAGCCTTCAACCAAGTGAAAAAATATAAAAACCAAGGTCACTTGATCAAAAAAGATCGATTCGTGGACACACTTTATTTAGAATTCTGCTGAACAGATCAAATGGCACTGTATTTATGGAAGATGGAGAGAAGCCCTGCAACTTCTACATAATGACTAAGAGTTTACCAAAATGTAACTACTTTTAATCGACTAAACGTCATTCAAATTAATAAACCTTTTGGTCTAAAGACAAAGACTAAGTCTAAAGCTGATGCCAA
Organism: Distichodus sexfasciatus; assembly: GCA_032718565.1. Classification (NCBI taxonomy): domain Eukaryota; kingdom Metazoa; phylum Chordata; class Actinopteri; order Characiformes; family Distichodontidae; genus Distichodus; species Distichodus sexfasciatus. The sequence continues at coordinate 4,557,110 of JAVGVS010000013.1, forward strand.
GTTTAACACTGCAACAGGATTTATGAACATAACACAAAGCCAAAACTGTGTATTTGTCCCCTTGCAGTGCTGGCAAACGGCCACCAGGTGTCTCCCAGGTGTCTGAACTCACCTGGCTTGTGGGGTCTCCCAGTAAATTACAAATATGGGGGACAATCTTGCTAAGGGTTAAACCCTGGGCTCCATATCTAAAGAGAAATGTGGACAAACACAAGGTGATTTTTCTTGCAAGACAAAATGCGGCACAGGAATAAACTGGTGTAATGGCTGATACGTACACATTTAATGTGGAAATAAGGCAAAAACAAACGGCTTCTCTCGTCCTGTTGTTCTTGTGCTTGAAGCCTCCCAGCATTCGGTCCCATACATACTGCAGAGCAGAAATTATTCTTATTGTACCATCTTTCCTTTTAATTACATTTTTTTTTAATTGACACATGCAGAAAAAATATTAATTTTGCCTTGGACCTCATGTAGGAATATAAAATACATCTTTTTAATATTTACCATAAAATTAATGTTTAATCAACTGTAACATCTTTTTTAAAATGGATTTCCTTTGCAATTTCTAAACTGTATTTTTGTTTCATTTTATTAATTAATTAAGAATTTGATATGCTCTCATCTACTATTTTATCTATCTTAATACAATTTATTTACCTCACTTTTAATATAAACTATATTTTCACATTTTATATTACATTTAATAAATTTTAGTATTCTGTATTTCTAGCAACAGCCAAAAGAAGACAAGTTTGCTGGAGTTTCTTTTAGGTGAAACAAAGCCTGTTCATTATTTTAGCAAAGACCAAATCGATGTTAGAATTCAGCAGTAAGTGTGGGTATAAAGTTACCTGTGGACTTGCAGCTTGGTCCATTATTTTCAGCAGCAGGCTCAGCGCTTGGTCTCGCACTTGGTCTTTGGCATCACCTAAGCGGTCAGTTAAACTGGGCAGGACTGCAAACGACAGAGAGAAGGGAGGGGTCACACAAAGAACAGTGAACTACTACTGTAAGTCCATTAACATGTGTGAACGAGCACCCTTTCCTTTCTTACCCATCTGAAAAACAAATCACAGACTTAAAAAAAATCACTTAAATTCCTTGAAAATGCAGTGTAAATAATTAGCATTTAGCTTACCTGTCCCGATTTGTGACTTAAAGCGACTCTGCAGTCTGCTAACTAACGCTGACACAATGTCCATTCCCAGCAGAGCCACCTAAAAGCATTGAAATGAAAAACCATTAAACAAAAAAATCAACCATTAAAAATAGCCAATACATAAAACTCTTCATGTTTTCATGAAACATGCAGAAAAAGTGACCTGTTATTTAAAGCTTAAACAAAAAAATAATGGAGAACTCTGCATTTGTTCAGCAGCATGCAAAGCGGGACAGCAAAGGATCATGGGTAATGCTGCAACCTTTCAGTTTATCACATTTTATTTCGGTTTACGCTTGTGGAATTGTAAAAAAGTGACTTTGTATGACTTATACAGTTTTTCCAGGTAATTGTGAGAGCGGTATGTCATAGGTGTAGGTTTGGTCACCGTGATGTAACATGTGAGGGTGTTTTATAAAGCCCCTGATGAAACAGCTGAGCCCTAACCGTCCTTGTCTGGGGGTGACTCGGGATGGTCAATGAGCGTCTAGCGAGAACGTCCCTGCTGACACCTTACCAACACAAGCAGCACCACCCGGGCCTTGTGCTCGGACTCTGGTGCAATTTTTGGAACCTTCAAGGTACCTGTACAAAATAAAAATTCAAAGCTACGACAGCGACATCTAGCGGTTAAATGTGTTAACACCGATAAACGGCAAAGTATGAGAAAAGCGAAAGTGGTTATTTAACAGTGATAGAAAGTTCGGATCATTTTACCGACTCGGATCTTTGAGTTTCGTTTAGCAAAATGAACGAATCCTTTTTCGAATCATTTCGTTCATTTTAGCAAAATGTAATTAAAATGTTATCTGTTGCCTCTGTAACACATCTAGTGCTTAGACAAACGTTGATCACACTACAAACAAGACAAAACTATAATGCTATAAGAAAGAGAAAATATTAATTCATTGTTCACCTGGGTCTTTAGTCTATGATTCGCTCACCTCGCCTCTTATCTGACAAGTTTTCGGGTTCGAGTCGTTCGTTCATCACGTGACAGCCCCATAAGCTTAACCAACGCAGTCTGAGCCGGAAACAGAATTGATTAGTTAATTCCTCGAGTCTTTCGAGTCGTTCGTTCTTATGTTATGTGACGTGACAGCACTGGATATAGAAATTAGTTACTAATTTACAACCTTCCTTACAAACGGGTGCATAGTTTATCATTATTATTATTATTATTATTTTTAATTTAGTTTATAAATGTGTGAATTTCTGTCATGATGGTTCTTTTCCATAACACTGAATGTACTAAAAGGTAATAAAGAGTTGGTTAAATGCGTTTTAGATATTTTTGATAATTTTATGATTATTTCTAAATATGATCCAACATACAACAAATGGAATTTTACGTTAGTATTTGACTGAGGTACTGAGCCGGTAAGTGGTCACGTGACAAAAGAATGAACGACTCGAAAGACTCGAGAGATGAACTAATCAATTCTGTTTCCGGCTCAGACTGCATAGGTTAAGCTTATGGGGCTGTCACGTGATGAACGAACGACTCGAAAAACCCGAAGACTCGAAACAGGTGAATCAATAATTCCAATACAGAAACTATAGGAAGTTGCGCAAATGTGCATGCGCGACTGAACAAATCACTCCCACGAGACGACTTGTTCTTCCCGAGTCACATTAAAGATTTGTTCAAAATGAACGAATCGTTCAAGAACGACCCATCACTACTTCCAATCACGGGGTGCACGCCCTAAACGTTACACTACCAAACTGCCGTTTTTTGGTTAAATCTGAAAGAAGCATTTTTCATTTGTGAATCTAAACCCATGTGTTAAAGGGTTAGTGCCTCTCATTGCCACGGTCAAACATTTTCTCATATATCACTATTTGATGTAATATGTAGTGAAATGGTTGGTTTCTAAGAGTGGATCAGAATAAACGTTCTGAGAATATAGAGGAAAAAGAGAATATATATTTTTATATATTTATACTAGAGGTCGACCGATATTGGCTTCTCAGGGCTGATATCAATACCGATTATTGCTAGTTAACGGGGCCAATAACCAAAATTTGCAACCGATATGCAAAAAAAAATCTCTGTCAAAATTTGATGTTACAAACACCAAGTTCAGCTGAAACTCTCCTCTCTCATCTTCTCCTTCTCAGAGTTTCACACGGTGCTCCTTTGAGTGTGGTGTGAGTGACAACAAGGCTTCAGCGGTGATTGGCTACTACTCATGTGACATACAACCAATCAGAGACTGTTGTGGGCGGGCATTAAATGAAGCAGCGAGTCGAGAGCAAAGAGGGAAGAGACGGCAGTGGAGCCACGGTAGCGCACCTTGTAATTACTTAATATCGTGCTGGTCAAAATTAAACCAAGATATTAATAATCGGCAAAATGCCTAATTGAATTATTATTAAAATTATTATATACATACATAAAACAAACTGATTTAAAAAATCCATGTATTACAATATTTTAATTATATGTTAATTTGTTCCACGTGGAGGACATTTTAAAGCAAATGTTGCACTAATAATATCACTACAAATAATTAATTACAAGAGCAGAAATTATTCTGATTGTAATATCTTAATATCTAAAATAATTATATCACGTGTTCTGTTTAAATATGATAAACAATATTATAAAAAGTAAATACTGATCAAATCTTTCCTCTTTCTGAATAACCTTTGTGGTGCACGAGACATGGCTGCGCAAATGAAAACTGCACATTTAACACACTTCTACTGCTCTCTTTCACACACTTGAACAGTGTCACAGTGGAAGCAACACTCGTTTTAAACGCTGTCTCCATTTATCACAAGAGCCCTCTTTTTCCTTTATTCACACATGGCAGCAATTAGCATGTGGTTAATGTACCACGCCACTCACCGCATCAGCGCCGGTGTGTGTGTGAGATAAAATAAGCTGCAACAGAGCTGCAAAGGGACTCTTGTCCTCATTACAGTGTGTGGGCCGATTACTCTCGCCAGAGGAGTCTGGGTTTCCAGGCCAGCTGTGAAAAAAAAACTCGTCCTGATTGGTCGACTCGACTCGGGCGCTTGCGAGCAAAAGATGAGCTCTAAAAACGGGGGCTAAATGGATCAAACTGTGAGGTGACAGGAACTGACACTGGCAACGTCCCAAACATCAGCCTCCAGTATTACCGCGTATGGAAATGTGGCGGTTTTGACATCTCATTTAGTACTTTTGTGTGTACACGTAGTTAAGAAAACAGTCACGTTATTTCTGCTTCATCTGATTCAGTCGTGACACGCATCCACAACATTATTTTCAGGGTTTTATTTGAAAGGAGTTTTTTTGCTGGGTTTAGCTGAGGGGGCACAGTGCTAGATTGCAAAATGCAGGCTTTTATGCTGAACATGTGAATCCTAAAGCAGCTTATGTCACAGAGGCTCGGTCAGGCCAGAGCTGCAACATTAACTTCAAGGTTTTTACACAAGCTTAAACTGTTCTGCTAAAAGCATATTCTATAAAGACAGTGCATCATAACCGTCTTAGATTTCACATCAAAATAAAACGTTCTTTTTGTGTGTCAACACACCAGTGTCAATTGGGAGTGGTAGTGTAATGGTTGCTTGAGTTGGCCCCATGTGTTTGGAAGCTTGCCTATTCAGATCTCGGGCCGGTAAGGGTACTACTGAGGTACTCGTGAGCTAGGTGCCGTCCCCAAGCACAGCTCTCTGGGGGTTGCCAAAGCTGCTCCTTCACGGATGGATCAAATGCAGAGGTCACATTTTGTTTTGATGCACTGTGCAATGTGTGCTGTGCTGTGTTCACAATGACAATCATGTTCAACAAAGTGTTCTATTTTCATGTACAATTAAACAGAAGTGGTTCGGTTGGCTGCTGACACTGTACAGTATAAGGCACAACATCAGCGCCGGAATTACAGACTTAATCCAAATCTCTGTACAGCAGAGCTGTATTGTTTGAGCACAAGAGCAATAGAGAGAACAAAAAGACTACAGAGTTGAGCTCTTGTACCATTTTGTCTTGTCACATGTACAGGGATCCCAGCCTGCAAAAACTCATTTCCGGGACGTCCACCCCCCCATTACTTGGGATCCCTGCATGTATTATGCTAATACAATCTGAACGCTAAATAACCCCAAATCAACAGTCACCATTCAGTGCTTTGGGTTTATTCGAAAGCAACAGCTCCCGGACCGATTCTGATATCGCACAAGCCCCTTCTACTGGCTCTGGATCTCCCGGGGTGGTGAAGATGCTGTATTTAGATCCAGTTTGATTTATATCTCTGCGTTGAATCACTCGCTCCTGTTCTGCCGATACTATTTAGAGAGGTCTTTTGTTGAGGAGTCAGTACATCCCACACAAAAGGGCAGAGAGACAGTTCTTGTCTTTACAGCAGTCTTTATGTAAAAGTAATGTGTTTAGAAACTAAAATAATACTTTAGACTGGGGGAGCGAACAATAGACAGTTCCTCCAGGATTTTACGGCCCTTTTTGAGATTGTTTCAGCCTAAAGTGCCTGATTTTGCATTATTAACCATTAATCATTGTTATTTTTGAAGGTAAATGTGAGGCATTTTTTAATCACACACGTTTCCTGCGTCTTCTAAACGTAACGAGGAAGTGAGTTTGCTTACGTATGGCTCAACGTTTTGTGGGAAATGATGATGATTGGTCAAAAATTGCCAAAAAGTTGTGGTAATTGTTAAAAATTGCAGTAGTAACTGGTAGTAATGAATTTGCGGGGAGGGGCTGAATTTGCGTTAATAGTTGCGATCACAACATTGTGAAATCCTGGAGGGTCTGAATAGAAGCCCTGACAACTTATATACACATATAAACATATAACTCCTTTTGTGTAACGGTTAGGGACCGGCACCGTAATCGGAGGGTCAGGGACCGGTAAAGGCAGACGCTGTGATATCAAAAGACAAAAAGGTTGAATGCAAGTGCCAGCTGATCCAGCAATCTGAAGTCCAGCCCTGCATCACGTCCAACCTCATGAACTCCCATAAACGCTGAACGGCATGTCAAAAACAGCATGAACACCCACTGTCGTTGACAGTAACGGACACCAAGGTGACACTTTTTCCTCCCCCATGGGACGTGCAACTCACAGAGGAGTGCAAATCATTCACTTACTTATGCTAATGCAGTATGAGTAAAGCCTCTCCCGTTTCCCCAAACGCAGCGGCGCGACATGAATATTTCATGCTGCCGTGTTGGGAGTACAGTAGGCGTCAGGTAGAGAGGGGGAACACGTCCGTTGGGATGAAGAATGAAGATGAAAAATGAAGTATGAGATGTGCTATTTGACATCATCGTCACTGTCCTCACAGTGACACAGTCAATTTCAGATGTGGAAAACACAGGACACAGCAGCTCTAAGAGCTTACATGCTGTTTAATATCGATCAAGGACTCTTAGAAGCACAAACAATGCGTGCTACCTCTAAGCTGCCAACAAAACTGCACAACATATCAAATGCACTCATACAATGTATAGTGGCTTGTATTATGTGGGACATTGTAAACGAATATATCAGGAATATATTTATCAAACTTTATTAGCGAGTCGAGCGCAAGTGGCACAGAGAGAAGAGACAGAAGTCGAGCCACAGTGGCGCACCTTCTGATTACTTAATATTGGTGATGGTTGAAATTAAACACTGATACCGTTAATCGCCAAACTGCCTAATATTAGCCCAGCAGATAATCGGTCGTCCCTTACTCAAAACTATTGTGCGAGAACTTATTAGCCATATCACCCAGCACTAGTACTAACAGAGTTCCTTCCGCTGTCAATCTCAATCTTCATTCCACTCACACAAAATTTAAGAGTCATGCAGGATGGAGGACGTACTTGTAGTGGAAGGATAAAGTGTGTGGTGGGGGAAAAAGGAGATCACTGCCAATAGAGAAGTCAGTCAGAGGTCACAAGAGCTCATTCGAGAGAGAGAGAGAGAGAGAGAGAGAGAGAGAGAATGTGCAAAAGCCCTCCATGTGAAGGTCACGCCACATCGAGGCTTTCAAACACTCGCTCACGTCCACACACAGGATACAACGGGCAACGTTCCTTAATCTTAGCGTTATGCCGGAAAAGTTCCGGTTGGTAATCGGCTTTAGACTGGAACTTTGCCTTCACCCCACTGAGAGACCACCATAAAACCCAAGTGGTCACTTCAATTAAAAACCCACCAGGTGTGAGGGATATAAGGGAGCGCATTTAACAAGCGCAAAAAGAGCTGAGGTGACTGCAGCTGTGAGACTGACTGGACTATAATTTGTAGAGAGTAATCTGACCATGTTTAAGACAAATTTACAAACTGCTGAAGACTTCTGCCAAAAATCCACAAGGCTCCAAATGCGCTTTCCAGGCAGTATTTCTTACTCCTGGAATACTTTCCAATGTACTCATAACATGAGGGGGGTTGGGGGGGTTCTGCCACGACACATTTTGAGGACTTTGAGTTTACATATGAAAGTAAAAAAGAGGCTGACTTTACAGGGGAATATAATATAACAATATATGTTCCATTACTCCATATTAGTGAAACAATAGACACAATTACGATGAAAAATAATCTATCCAAATGTATGCATAGTAATTGAAACTGTCAACATTGTAAATTGTAAACCTTCTTCAACAATGTTATAAATCTGCATGCTGTCTAGCTCTCGAAGTTGATCATGTTTCACGCTGCTTACTACAGCACTTAAAGAATACTTTGTCTTCAGTGAACATCTTTCTGTATCCTTCATTTTTCAAAAGCATTAACCCAGCAACTGGCTTAAACTGAAACAACTGGTCTCAAAAACAATATTTGTAAATTATCATTATTAAAAATCATGAGTCAAATTGCTGCTCAGGAGGAAAATGCAAACCTCTCATCCAAATTTCAGCACTTTATGACTGCTGAAGTGTAACGTCTAGATGAGCTGGACTGCCGTTAACTCTACAATATAAGGCCCATCAAGAATATTTAGCGTTTGTGGAGATTTAAATTTGTGGATTTGCTCACACTCTATTAATTGATTCAATTAAGTCAGAATTTAGTTTTTTAGATAAAAACTATTTTTAAATTTCCCTTTTATTCACCTTGAAGTTGCTAGAGTTGACCCACGACGTGGCCAAGCCATCCACCATCCTGTCCAGCATGGTCTGATCATGCTCCAGGTCAGGTGACTTCCTCCTGTCCAGGATGTAGTCTATAATCTCCTGTCCCACCTGCAGCCTCCGGCCCAAGTCCTTCTGCATCACCTGTCCTACAATGTACTCCATGTTGACCTCCATCTTTAATAAGGCTTGCCCCAGCTACAGGCCAGGAGTCGGTTAAAGGCATAAAAACCGAGAACGAGGGGAATGAAGGCGATCAGCTAAGGTGCAAAACGACACTTTATTCCAAAAAGGTCCCTTCGTGAACGCAAGGCTGGAGACGGCGAATGTGCACCATAGGCCGGCTGGGAGCGATTACAGTAAACAGTTCAAACGCTGGTAATGGAAAGACTTCAGCGATTCATCTGGAGAAGGAGGGAAGTCCAACGTCTGATCCCTCATTCTTCTGCCGTTCTACTTTGTTACCGTGGTCCTGCAAGTCAAGACAAAATAGAAACATGGAAACAAGTAATAGAGGAGCGAACATTTTTTCACAATTAAAATAATTTTAACAGACAATTCAACCTGTTCACAGTTACACAACAAAAGGACAACGACAAAAACTTAACATAGCTGATGTCTGGGCTTTTAATCAATACAAAAGCAGGCCATTCTCACTATTCTGGCTGCTGCAAGTGCTTGTTTTGTCGCTGATTTGCCAACATCTCCCAATGTAAACAGGATGAACAATTGTCCCGAAACCCTCAGGGTCGTAAAAGCAGATAAAACGGGGGTAAAAACAGCCAAAGACTAATTGTAAGGAATTTGTGAGATCAGCAAAGCGCAAAAGAAAAACTTTTATGGTTTTCCTTCTGACATTGATTAGATTTACATGCCCTTTGCGATACTGTTTTTGAATATTTCTGTAGTGCAAAAAAACTCAAAGAAACTGCAGCGATGAAATGAGAGAATGGACACAACACCACTATTAGCTAAAATGACCACTTTAAAATTGGATTTGAAGTATGTAAAGATTTTCTCACATTTCCAAAAATGTTAAAAGTCACAGTCCGAACTTACAGAACCACAACCAAACCAGGCTGCATCATTCATCATCATCATCATCATCTCCTGTGTTCATTGTTTATTAATGTTTATTAATAAGTACAGTGATAATTAATTAATTGACATTACAGAACAGCATTACTGAATGAAGCACAACTTAAACGTTTACAACAACCCTGTAAAACGACACACACACAAACAGTTTTCGCGGTGCATCTCAGTGTCAACAAGTCACGCTTTTGAACGTCTGCGCTAGCCTAGCCGTTAGCCGCGCAGTCAGCCAACTCGCTAGCAAACTATTTCCATTGATTAGCGGCTAACGGAAACTGCTTCTGCGCTAGGGAAGGGGGCAATGCAGATGCTTGCAAAGAAACATCACAAAACAGTCAAAAAAAGGACAACAACAGCGAAGCGGTCGTACTTGCCGCTCGGGGTCCCCTGCACTGAGCGCAGCTCCGCGTTTGCAGTCCGCCGCTGGATGGTTTTGTTGCGTTTTTGCTTCATCTCCGCCCCGAACGCGGCCGTTCAAAAATCAAGCTCGCAACGCGCATGCGCCAGTTGTAGCGCCTTTGCGCCAGCACGTGAGCGCGCCGTGAGACAGCGACCCCTCGTGACCAAACTGCTGAAATAGCGCATATATTTATTTATATTTTATTTATCCTGAAATGTGCTCTGAACCGCTCTTTCTTTGACTTTGACTGTGCAACCATAGAAAAAAAGTGTTTAAAAAGTAAAGCAAGGAATACACGATAAAAAGATAAGACATGTTAAACATTGAAGTATAATAAGTATAAGGCAGATATGGATGAACAGATTCACAGATGTTAAGTTATAAGTTATATAGATAAAGTGAAAGTGCATTGTGCAATGTCAGCACAACAGTGTAAACAGCATAGAACCTGTATAACAGTGTGGTAGCCTGAACAGTGCAAGTAAGAGATGATGAAGACAATATGAAATGTGACAATAGTCCAGATATAGTATCTGTCTATTATAACTCTACCTCTTGCACATTCAGTGTAAATGTCAATTTCAACCTGTTAAGAATACTGCATCCTGACTTGACAAACATTTTTACCTCTATGTATATATATATATATATATATATATATATATATATATATATATATATATATATATATATATATATAAAAAAAAAAAGGAAATCCTGTCTAGTTTAAAATGTATAATATAGCCTATTGTCTGGTTTAAAATGTATATTGTTTAATGTATGTATGTATTTCTACTTATTATTGTCTATCCCATGTATTTTGCATTGAGTGCCACTGCCTATTTATTCTCTTCTACTGTTCTTTGTTTTGTTTGCACTGTGGAAATAACCTGGAGCCACGTCGTCTCAAATCTCTCTATGTATCTGTACAGTATATAGCAGAATGACAATAAGATTGACTTTGACTTTGACTTTGACAGACAATATGAGGTAATTACGCTAACAATGCATATCCTCCCTTCCTCGCTCAAAGTGTTATATCTATCTATCTATCTATCTATCTATCTATCTATCTATCTATCTATCTATCTATCTATCCATCGCAAAAGCAATTAAAGTCATGAATAATTTTGTAGAATCCATGAGTTATTATGAAGCCTGTTATCCATTTCACCTGTTAATTCCTTGGCAAATTTAGTGTGTTCTACAACTAACGCAGATAACGGACTACGAGAGACAAGGGGAGCAGGTAGAGGTACTTTTCATTTTTGTTTTACTCTTCCCATTTCTCCTAAAATGCCTTTTAGCAGTAGATAGAATGGAATGAATCAGATGAACAGATAGATAGATAGACACTTTGGGCGAGGCTGTCTGTCTATTCATATTAATCTTCATCATCTCTTACTTGCACTGTTCAGCTACTACACCAAGTATACAGTTCTGTCTTAAACTTACACAGTTTACACATTCATTACCACTTATTACTATTACTGTTGCTTAATATACATATTGCTTTGTGAACGGAAACATAAAAACTATAAACCATCAACGTGTAAACCTACTTTGGGGAACATCTTAGTGGTCCAACCTGAAAAAAGGCCTGGACAAAAAAAAAAAAAAAAAAAAAAAAGCAAAAAAGCTAATGGTTTACAAAATTCTGGCTGTGCCCAAGTTGAAGATAAAGCTAATTTGCACTCTTAGAAAAACAAAGATTCTGGCCTAATCATTGCACATTAAAAATCAGTTTTAACTTATGCTTTCAGCTGAGACAAAATTCAAAGAATACACAAATAGACAGATAGATAGATAAACCACTGGCAGCTCGCAGATTCGGACGCAACCTAATGCGTCGTCTAGGGCAGAGTCGCTTTTCATAAAGACCGATTCCTCGATTCAAGGTATTGCTAGAACTAGAATCGACTCAGTCAAAGGATCCAACAGTTCACCAAAGTAACATTACAAACTAAATTCCCATTTTACCATAAATATTCAAATGAAGATACAGTACAGTGTGATGTCTCTCTGCATAACTATAAAATCATGTAGAACGATATTTTTCACATGTTCAGTGCAGTGCGGATTTTTCAATTAGTCACAGAATTTAACATGGTTAAAGTGAATCCAATACTGGTTAGAATATGAAAACATATTCAAAGATTTAAAAGTTATTTTTACATAGTTATACAGAAGTATAACATAGTAGTGAAAAGGTAAACTTGTTCTAATTCAGTATTGTTCAAAATTAATATTTCATTGATGGCACATATATTATCTCTACGTTTATATAAGAAAAACACCCCTCATACAACAGTTATATATAATCAGTTTATTAAGAGTTATACAAATGAATTATGATTACATATAGCATAGTTATTAAGCCGAATTAACCAAGACTGTCACATCTATGTGTCATTCGTTCACTCGATTTTCAAAACCCAAATAAAAAAGTTAAAAAAACAAAAAACATATACGTACATATATATATATATATATATATATATATATATATATATATATATACTCTATATATATATATATATATATATAATTTTGGTTTAAAAAATGTGTTGGCTAAAATCGTCTGGGCCCGAAGCTAAGTGTCCTCTTTTTCACAGATTTAAATCTGGTCACCCTAAGATAGACAGACAGACAGACAGACAGATAGATAGATAGATAGATAGATAGATAGATAGATAGATAGAAAACAAACAGAAAATCACGTGTTAAAGGCCGCGTGCTGAGGAGAGGTGTGGCTTGTGCCTTAAGTAAAGTAAAATTGAGGTGAAGTTGCCACTCGTCCCGCGCTCCGCGGACATGACGGTTGTTGTATGTTAACATTCCGGAGCTAATTATTAAACTTAATTATTAAACGAAGAGCAAAGTCCGGAGAAAAGCGACGGAACCGCACGGACACGACACACTTCCTCAAGTGAGTTTACTTTTGGCGAATTGTGCGATGTAAGAAAGGTGCTTTTGAGCTGACGGCCCCCTGCCTCTCTTTATTCAGGAATTCGTGTTGTTTTGCAGTGTTTCCATGATTCTTCCCAAGAGCCGCTGAGGGGGTGAGTTCAGTTAAATCGCTTTTTAACCTCAAAAAATGCACATAATAACAGTGATTACTACTGATAGACTCGATGTCCTTGTGTGTATTTTTTATTTTTACCTTGCTTATGTTTATCATCATCTCTCTTTTTAATCTTGCCATATTGTGTCCTTCTGTATGTTAAGTAACCTTATTTCAAACAAATAATTATCATGTTGACATTTATGTGTTTTTACTGTTGTCATCAAGAGTAATATTTTCCCTTCTGTAATTACCTGTAATTAAACATATTACATAAGGATCCTGCTGAAAAGACCAGCTAAGATTTTTAAAAATTAAATTAATTTTTTATAGCCCGGGGTTTCAAAACAATTAAAATCAATTTGAAAATATATATAATATTTCATTATAACCACAGGTAGAAAGGGCTTGATGTACCAGTCAAATCTAGTCAAGTGACAGACTGACTGAGCGGCTTTTGGGCAAACAGTTTTTTACATGTACATTTTTCCATTAATATTAATACAGCTAGGCTACATATTCTGTTAGCCCCCACGCCGGGCTTATTTTAATGAATTGATTTTTTTACTGGCCAATCGGGGGCCCCCTGGTAGGCTAGAACACATGGTGGCCCCTAGGCTCAAGCCATATCTAGCCTGTGCGTTAATTCGCGCTTGTTCATGGTATATTGACGTCTTTCACTTACTTGGTATTTGATACTGATAACCGAGAATGGCAGGAAGCCCTTATCAGTCTCTTTCCACCAACGGTGTGCAACTATAATAAGGATCAAATTGATCCCATATTGTCTAAATCACTTCCGTTAAGCATTTAGTGATCAATTCTGAATGTTTTAATGCCAGCTACTTATTTATTTTTATTGGACCGCCAGGCAAAATGTTGAATAACTTTGTAGATTTGCTTTTGATGTGATGTGTGCCACTGCACAGCATCAAGCGATGACAGAAGCTGACAAGGCTTTCCACGGAGATCTACAGTTAAGATGTGGTTTGAGTCAGTTGCAAGATCTGCAGAAATTCATCGCTTGCTGTCATGGAGACCTTTTTTGTGCAGTTTGTCCTAAATAATAGGTCACTGGCGCAGGAGGACATGTGCCTGGGTTTACTGTATGCAAAGGTCTTTGCTTTTTCTCTCATGGCACACATACGTTGGCCTCATTCTTGCACCACAAAACCTGGTCCTTGACAAATCTCTGGTGTCAGATTTTTCCCCTGCTAGTTTCCGTCCCTGGAGGCGTACACTTTAAACACATTAACAAATTAACACTATCAGTGCTTTTTACATTTGACATTTTTATATTTGTGGGATCTACAGCAATATAAATATTCAAGAGCATTTGACCTCCAGCAGAAGAAATTTGTCCTGAAAACCCAGTTACACAACTTTCACTTAAATTGTGACATTCATCGTTGTTCCCTTATTTGAGGTTTGTTCTTAGGTAAGAACAGAATCTACAAACAGCGAAGAGCATTCTCAATAGGCACCGCTTACTTCAGCACTGAAAGAAGCTGTGGGAACTCGGCCTTCTCGGTGTTATCTTACCTTGATCAGTCTCAACCACAGCTTCTCATGAATACAAGTGTGGACTGAAAAGATATTTCGTAAGCCTTCTAAAAAGAACAACACACCCTGTAGACACCTCTCCTGTATTCTTCTGTCCTTTTCCTACTCATGGGCATGAATTTACAGTAACCAGTTGGTTACATTTCACCTGGGGGCAGAGGAATGTCCAAAATCTGATCCCTAAATCTTCTGCCGTTCTAGTTTGTTACAATGGTGATGTAAGTCAAAGTGACATAAATGCATGTAGGAGGAAAAAAAGAATTTTTTAACCGTCTCACAACATAAACAGGATGAACAGTTGTCCCAAAGCCTCAGGGTGAACCAGGTAGATAACAGCAGACTTGTCTTGAACCGCCTTTTTTGGGGTTTTCCTGCAGGTCCCGTAGCCGCATGGCCCACCATAATCAGCACTGTGAGTCACTAAACGGTCCCGAGGAAAACGATGAGACGCTGAGCGACTTCGACTCACATCTCAACATTTCTCCGCCCACCGATGCCACAGCGATGGAAGGACAGCCGTTTGTCCGGCAACGCCACCCTGTGATCCACAAACTTCCCCAATCCCAATATCAGGACCAGTTTTATAGATATCCCCTGCAGACTCCCTACCCAAGCCAAGAAGACACCAGAGAGGAGCAGCTGGGTGGCCACCGTGCCTGGCACTTTCCCAGCTACCAGAGCAGAACGTGCCACCCTAACAGCCTCCCGTCCTACTTGCCTTCCGCGGAGTACCAGAGCTTTTCGGGGGGCGCCGCTTGTTACCCCAGTGGGCCTCGCTCTCTGCCGGGGAACTGCAGCCCAAACCTGAGCCTGAGTAGCCTGGAGCAGCCTGGATCTCTGCACTCTTTTCCCCTGGCTGCTCTAACACACGGCAGCCACAGCTCGCACTTCCGCACTCCCAGCATGCCCTGCTGCGGCCAGTACGGACTGGTTCGGGTTCCAGTTCCAGGTCTGGTCCCACATCGATTAGGACCTTATGGGCATACGGGACCCGGGCCTGGACATCAGCTTCCCTACGGCTTCACAGGTAACAGCCTCGTTCCTGTACCGCAAAACCCTAACCCTAGCCAGTAAAACTTGGGGAGTTTAAATAAAACCTGAAGCACCTTATAGAACACAAACCAGCCTGTCCAGACATTAGGCAATGTCTAATGCAGTCAGGAATGTTTTTGAGATTTTTGAAAACAAAACCATGCAGGGAACCAACCAATGAAGTGACTGACCAAATGTGACATTTTATTCCCCTAATAAAAGCAGCATGAGCTACATTTAGCAGACGCTCTGATCCAGAATGACTTCCATTTCCTCATTTCAGGGACAGTTTCCCTGAGAGCAATTTGGGGTAAAGAGTCTTGCTCAGGGACCCAATGATGGTAGTGCCAGAGGCAGGATTTGAACTCATGACCGCTTGGTCCAGATGCAAGTGTCCTAACCACTAGGCCAGAAACAGCGCCTTTCCAAGCTACTTATGATTAGAAGTTAACATTTTCAATATAAAAGCTGTGGAGAAATACTTCATCTGAGCTGTTTCATGGTCAAATTCTTGTGACTCCATCTTGCAGCTCCTGAAAGTTTGCTGAGATGCAGTGAGCACAGGCCACATGGCCACAGTAGCCAGTCAGATGCCACTTCTCTTAATTCTACACCAATCAGAAACAACCGTTAGTTTGTTTGTAACAATGTAGCATTTTGACACACAACATTGCTATTTGGAAGATAAAAAGTTAGTTACTGGAAAAACTACAATATTTTAACAGTAGCTTCAGTACTGAAAAATGTAGTTAAGTTAGTAGCGTAACTCATTTTAGTTTGCTACTTCCCAGTATTGCTTATGGATTATATAGCGATATAAATATTTGACTTAATTATTCAAAATCATATTTAGTGCCACAAGTTTTTAACGCCAGTAGAATGTCATTATTCAAGTGTAAAAATGTATATCAAGTAGATAATGCTCAACCAGCACAGGCTTCTTGCTGCAAGTAGTCATCCAGTAAATTCCGATTGTTATGACCTTGTTCTGGTTCTTCTGCTTTTATAGGCCTGGACCCCCGCAGACACACGCCTACAGACAGCACTGAAAAGTGAGTCCTGTTTACGGGTTTCATAATGAGTATTTATAGAAGATACTGTATTTCTAATTAGGGCGAATGGGAGGCGGCAATAAATGCATCCTCATGCTGTTTTAAAATCTCATATGAAGTCAGTAACGTTTGTGCATCTGTAAAAATAATGGTGAAGCCGCTTTCTGTTGTTTTTGCTCTACAAATATTTGTCAGGCAGTCAGACAACTACAATAAATAGTTTTAAAAAGCAGGGTTGAAACATTTTTATTAATATATTTTATTATTATTTCCTTTTACGACAATTTGTTTTCAGCGTTTGATTTTTAAAATGTATGATGTTTAAATACCTTTATTTTATTTATTTTGTTTCTCGCTCACTCCCTTGTTGTAAAGCACTTTGAGCTACATTCCAGTATAATTAGTTTCATGGTTTATAAATAATGTTTATTATTTTAATTAATTATTATTAGAGAAAATTGATGAAAATTCTTTATAATAATGGATGGAAAACAGTCATGCTAACTGAAAGTTTGTAACTGAAAACACAAAATGGCTTTTCCTAATGTACCACTGGAGGTTCTCACACTGATGTTTGTGTGTTATCTGCGTTTGGGGTTTCCTCTTTGCAGTGGACACGATGCTCCGAGGCCCAGACAGAAGAGCCCCTGCAGAACGCCTCTCTCTCAGGAGCAGAGTGAGTGTTGAAGGTTTCATAAGAATTAAAATAACAAGAGCAAATAATTCACAGCTTTTGTTTATTGTTTATATATTACAATATTCTCATGCATTTGATGAGTTTGCTTACGTACACGCTTACATTGAATCAGAGGATTACTCGTAGATCAACATACGTTCTTGAGTTTCTTTATGAAAATTATGAGTATTGACAAAGTACAACTCTATTTCTCTTAAACACCCCGAAGGAAAAGTGTATGTCACCTATGAAGAGGACAGTGAGGACCACTTTAAGGAGGTCATAAAGTTTGTGTCTTTGCTGAGGAACAATGGCTTCGACACCCATGTGAGAGGACGTGTCAGCTTTACTTTAAAGTGTTTTTACAAATTTGTGTTTGAATTTTGCTCACACAGTATGGTCCGTATTCCCCCAGATCGACGTTTTTGAGCAACAGCTCAACAGCATCAGTAAGATTGACTGCATGGAGAGGTACCTCAATGAGGTAAAACCCTGAATATTCAACTACACAAGCACATTTACCATAACCTTTTTAATGCAGTGTCACATCTGTTTGACTGTATTCGATTTAGTAGCTTGCAGTTGATAGTAACGCTGCACGATATTATGAAAAATGACATTGCAATATTGTATTTCTGTTTTATACATTACAACCCTTACAAAAACGTTTTTGCGGCAGGTTTGTTGGCTATTTGCGGCAAACAGTGGAGTTTACCACAATACGTTGCCACAAGTTTGCCGTTGTCAGTCACTTGCGGCGATGTTCTGGCAACAATGACAAATTGCAGCTAGTGGCAAATGTGATTTGCCTAAACAGTTAGCCAGTAATGACAAACTTGTAGTGAACTTTTGATGACAAACTGGCCAGGTGCATAGGTTTTGCATAAAGATTGTCACAAAACTAATTTGCATGTGAAAATATGACCTTGCTGCAACATTGCTAAAGGTTAACAGCAACTGTTTGCCAGAAGTCTTAACTTTTTGTAAAGGAAGATTAAAAAAATAGGTTTTTTTACAACCAAATTTCCTTAGAAATGAAGACATTTTTAAGTATGAACCTCCCTTTTTTACACTTTTATCCAAGAGCTCTTAAATAACAGTAAATGATGTTATATCACTTGATTAGTCATGAAAAAGAAGAAAAAAAAGTTTTCCTTGTGTATCTGGCGGCAAAAAGGTAGCATTATGTGCTTGACTTCATTTGTGTTACTTGATATTGCAATTCACAGGGAATGAAATGAAGTATAAAATCTGCTTACTGCTGCAAGATGGTTTTAGCAGGAAAACCACCACACTAGTTTGCTGCGTTATTTTAATCACCAACTCCATGTTTCTGTGTCTGCAGAAAGATTACCTGATTATCATCATTATTAGTCTGAAGTATTTTGAGACGGTGACGGGAGCTGGTACAAATGTGGACTGCAATGAGAGAACCTCCAACACGGTCTACATTCACAAACAGGTGGAGGCAGAACAAGAAAAAGCCTAATTCACTAATATTTGCTTAAGTTTTATCTTACATCAATTATTCAGAAAGTTGAGATAAGAATTGAAGAGAACTCAATAAGCGAATGTTTTGGAGAAACAGGCATGCAGGAATATTTGCGTAATAGTGCTCTTTAGCAGCTGTAGATTCTCTTCTTACCTTGGAGCAAATCTCGAATAAGAAACCATTGCAAAACGTCAGAATCTTTGTGAAAAAAAAATGTGTAAGTGGATTTTAAGGACCAATTTCCTCTTAACAGCAGTTGGGGAATGAATCCCAATGAGCTGTAAAAATTGTCCTAATCGTCTTGCTGGCTTTTGTTGTGTTATGGGTTGGGAACTTTCTGTGTAAGGGGAGGATGGATTCCTGTAACGGTAATTTGCTCTCTTGCCTTCCAGCTTCAAAGTGAATTCATTCAAAACGGTTGCAAGAACTTCAGGTTCATACCTGTCCTGTTTCCCGGGGCTAAAAAGGTAATCACATGGAGTTTACATTTCTGGCATTAAAGAGACGCTCTTATTTTGCAACTATGGTCTGGAGTTGAGTATATTACGGGGTGTAACAGTACTTCAGTCATCACTGATTTAATGATCAATGAGCCCTTAGCATCAATCGGAAATGAAAACATAGTTCCTTCAAACTTTGTTTTGAAACTAAGTTTGATAACGCAGGCTACTGTGGGTCGTAGGTCAGGAATAAAAATGTCGAATGATATTTTAGCTGCTATATGTGTTTTGATATAAATAAAAGTGAAAGTGTGTTCAGTTTAAATCCGCGTATGATATTGTCTCATATTGGTCACTGGCTCCTGAATTGAATCAGTCAGAAATTGTATCGTAGCTAGTTCTGACTCAGAATCGGTTCCAATTGATCAGTTCCATCCGAAGTGCACACCTCCAACGTTATCGATTCTTCTTACCGATTCTCTCATTTCCCAGCACGACGTTTTGCGTCACGGTTCATTACGTCACACTCTCTGCGACTTGAACTTCAACCACGAGGAATCATGACGCATAAATGATCATTTATTTTGTGATGTAAACACGCGTGCTGCATTTGTGAACACAGCATTCACTAAAACGGTCCAGTTCAGTTAAATATTTCCATTTATTACAGACAAAACGTATATTTAGCAGACAAATAACAAAAACGACCAGCGATCTACTCACAGTACAGCCGTTTACTTAATATTTTCCCGACGCGAGTCCACAGCGTTGTTGTGCGGTGGCTCTCATATGGAACGCCCTCATGACCAAAATGTACTCCTCTCCCAGAAATGAGTCAAATGTGAGTTATAGGCCAAACTTAAGTATTTCTTCATTTTCCATTAACCAGAATTAGTATTTTCATTCTATAATGTCAGAGAGTAAAAAATAAATATAGGAAAATGCATTATTTGTCATCAAATCATTTTATTCTATATCCAGATGGATCTAAATGGATAAAGGAGTGTTTCCACCTGCAGTAAAACTATTTTTCTTTATAGTACCAAGCCATAGAATGTATCTGCATAATAAAAACTCTTAATATGAATACGAATGTGCACATGTTCACAGTCTTGTGAAAACATCATTTTGGAAAAAAATAAAGTGGTTGCTTTTGGTGCAGGAGACTGTGTAGGAGACTCTTTTTTTGCACTCAAGAAACTGCAGAGGAATTGATAAGAAATTGGATTGACATTGGCATTGATATTGATAAAATTCCCACCCCTAATCGTAGCAGACTGTATAACTTTGGCAGACATCTTGTCCATTTAATTGATATGATTCTGTACCATGATGAAACCAGTTCAACAGACTTAAATTCTACAAAACACTCAACCTAACAATAGTTTGAACTGAATTGCCATTATTCAAATTATCTAAAACTACAAATCCATTATATACAGTATATATTGGATTTATATTATTTATATTTTCCTAGCAAAATATAATGAAATAAGGGGTGGCTCAAGTCTTGTATATTTTGTTTCCTATTGTATATTGTAATTGTCTGTTGATTTGTCTCCCTCAGAGCTACGTTCCATCATGGCTACAGAACACACACGTCTACAGCTGGCCCAGGGACCGTGATGATATCCTGCGCCGCTTGATGCGGGTGGAGAAGTACAACCCTCCTCCCATCGGCCAGCTGCCCGCAATCATACCGGTGCCCATCTAATGACGTCTGGCCGTGTATAGTTCAAACAACGCAGCATTCAGATAAAAGAAGAAGCTTGGCACTTATCACATTTGACAACAAGCTCTGGAAACCGTCAGAATCTACAAGATTGAAGGCATATTGGAAATCCGAGGCAGTGATTTGAGCAGTGGTTAGCAAAGTGGGGGAAAAGGCAAGACAAATAAATGACACTGAAAACAAACAGTCAGTCTTACAGCTGCAACCCCGATTTGATCAAATTCAATTTTTTGTGTTTTTTTCTCTCAGGTAGGTGTTTAAGGTTTAAAGCCAGTTTTGTGCACAGAGGCAACATGTTGGGAACAGTAATGTGATATATATGGAAAGTAACGCATATAGATTTTTAAAAATGATAATTAATCATATGATCAAGTGTGGTCCAAAATTCCATTTGATTTGTTATGAAGAAAAAGTAGCCTATTCATGTGGAAGTATGATGAAAGCAATGCTGGTACACAGATATTATAGATTGTACGTCACTTTGAATAATTCCACTCTAAAGCAGTGTTTTTGGTTTTGTTCGGTAATAAGTTGCAGATTTGCATGAATTACAATATTTAAAAGAAATTTAGAAGCAAAAGGCTGTGTGTTCAGGAGTTAATATTCTTATCTACAAAATGGGCACCCTACAGGAAATGTTTCACAACCACAATTTAGGTGTTTAGGTTGAGTAATGTACAGATACATTTCTCACTTAGTGCCAAACATAATACAAACTTAGTACCAAAGATAAAGGTACTTAGTACCAAACATATGAAAAACTTTGCACCAAACATAATGGAATATTGTACAAAAGAGGAAACTTAGTAACAAACATAAAGGAAACTTTGTATAAAAAAGGAAGCTTAGGATCAAACACAATAGAAACACAATAGGTACTTAGTACCAACGATTAAGGTAATTAGTACCTAGTAATGGAACCATAAGAGTCAAATATAACCTAAACTGTACCAAAAAAAGAAGCTTAGTAGCAAGGATAAAGGAAATTTAGTTTCCCTTATTTTTTTGCACTGAGTCCCTATGTTTGATAAGAAGTACCAAACAGGAAGTAGTACCAAACAGAGAGTAAAACTAAAACAGGAAGTAAATGGGAAGTAGTACCAAACAGGATGTAAAACTAAAATAGGAAGTAATAACAGGAAGTATTACCAAACAGGAAGTAAAAGTGTCTTAATTGGTGGCACTTTATACCTTTATGTTTGGTACTATGTACCTTAATTTTTGTACAAAGCTTCTATTATGTCTGGTTCTAAGTTTGGAGGATCTGTACATATGTGTAGGCACCATTTATGCCGAGGCTTACATTGGAATTTTAGAGAGACATGCTCCTTCAAGACGTCGTCTTTTCCCAGGAACTCCAGGAAATATTCAGCAGGACCGTGCCAGGCTTCATTCTAATGAGACTTCTAATGAGACTTCTAAAACTTTGTAGGAACACATTTCTACTGTTTAACGATGTAACGTGTTTAGCATTAAGTAAGAATGATAAGGAGTGTCTATGTGTGAATGTTTTGAAAGAGCTGAAATTCCAAAGGCCGGCTGGAAGAACGATTGTCAAGAAACCAGCAATCAGTTAATTTAACAATTTAATGACCATAAATAGAAACCCAAAGGATTGCTTCTTCATTTTCTTTCTTATATAAGTGACATTTTAGCATATGGTACGTTGGTATATACTTTGCAAACGGAACAATTAAGCTCATGACCTTTTAATGTAACGTCCTTGCAGTTTTTGAGCCAACACAAAATGCAAAAACCAAAAACACCGGAATCACATTTTATACACCTGATAATTCATGTAACGGAACACAGATTAAATAACATTCTCTCATACTGGATTTAAATAAATATTCACATTAAATTAATAAACAATGAACAACATTGCCAGTGGCTGTTAGTATTTCTCATATTCCTCGTACATAGCTGTAGTGTTTCTACTGAAAGTTTCCAAGTTTCCTTTGATTTTTTTCCCCATTATTGAGGTGCAAAAATACAGAAATCATGATGAACTAACAAAACAACTAATACCTTTCATGCCTGTCTTTTTTCCTGAAAATATAGCCTGCACGCCAAAGCTATATCTTAAACGTCATATGACTTGGGACAAACAGCCTTCAGTGTTAAGTGGTAGTTCTATAGTTATGTAACAGTAGTTACAACTATAACAAAGTAAAACAATTTACACCCACTAGATTAGTACCAGTGCCAGTGTGACAACATATGATCAAATCCCTTAAAATAGGGAAGCTAAAAATGGCAGAAGTCCAGTAATTAGCATTAACATTAGATTAAAAAAAATATGGCAGCAGCACTTTGATCAACAAGAGTTACGACGACACCCTTTCAGCAATTTGGTAAAATAACACTAATATGCAAAATGTCACCTCATCACCCTGCATTAATAAAGACCCAAAACATTGCATCTTATGATGGCGTTACCGTTCTTTTCTCCTGGTTCTGCAGTGTGTCCCTTTAGTTTAACATCGTCTTAAACACTCAGGGTGATTAGCAACAGGAGAACAGACTGATGACGAGCATTACATAGCATCAGAATAGATCTATTCATTATAGATCATAAGAAGGAAAAAAAGAGCTACAGCGTAAAAACGATTTGACCTGACATGCCGATACACTTTCATTTACTTCAACTTAAAACAATAATGTGAGCAAATCTGGTCAACTTTTATGGGCGTGTGAATGTGTTGCAACATCACACAGGAACGACACAGATTGAAACGTGCAAAACTGAAATAGCAATACGTTGTGGTTCTTAAAGATACTGCAGAGAATGTGAAGTTCTAAAGGAAACACCAGATGAGGATTTCATACAGACGGAAATACAGATCTTAAACTTAACTTAAAAGCATGAGTTGAAATAATTAATGCATCCGATTGGATTTGACTTTGTCAACTTTAGTCTTTGAACTTGATGTTTTTTTTTTTTTTTAATGTATTAACACACACTCTTAAACATATCCATATTTAATCTGGCATCTTCAGATTTCCTCGAAATGACTCAAGTCTTAGGTTGTAACACTCAAAACTCAACTGTTTTAATTTGAAGTAAATAAAAGAAGTGTGTCGACTTACTGAACACATTTTTTACAGTGTACCAGTAAAACAGTTTGAAGTTTGTTCTTGATTCTGATCTCGTTTTGGCCTGAAACACAGACGCGATTGACATTACAGTACTACAGGAAGGAGTGAATACTTGATCAGCAGTAGTGTTGCACTATTTACATGACGAGTTTGTGGGTGGTCACAAGGCCGGCCAGGGTTCAGGGGTCAGGAATGGGGTTGAGCTTTAGTTGAACATGATGGACTCGGGGTCTTGGTTCATCATCTGGGCCATGTGTCGAAGAACGTCCTTCTTGGTGATGATGCCAAGTAGCCGTCTGATGAGCAGAGGAGCAAAAAAAGGGGAGCGCTGAGAGTGATATCCCTTTATTACACATTTTTTTATGACGGAATAATATTTATTATAAGTTACCATAAATCTTGGTAACTCAATTACAGTTTTTATTTGCTCCCTATGTTGCCTTTAAGCAGCAGCAGGTGTGTGTCTTACCCGCTGCGAGTGACGAGGCACTGGCGGAGGCCGAGTTTGCGGAAGATGTCCACCACGGTCTCCATGGGCGTGTGGTCGGTGACGGTGAAGGGGCTGAGGTTGAGGATGCGTCTCAACTTCAGCGGCTGTGGGTTGGAGGCCGGGAGCTGAGGGGCGTCTTCGGTGAAGTACACCACCGAGTTGCTCACAACACCGTCCTGCTTCTGACGGGCGTTTTCTGGGATACAGGAAGAAAAGTAATGGTCTTAAACCGCTTCCCAAAAAATCTGAACAATCTAAATCAAATCAATATTTCGTGTGACTACATTTTGCCTTCAAACCAACATCAGTTCTTATAGGTACACTTGCACAAAATCTGCCGTGGTCATATGAGAAATTCAATAGTCAAGAAGGATCTGAGGCAGCCTACATCCACTGAATCTTAACAGGGCGACAGTTGTCTTACTGATGGCGAGAGTGAGATCCCGGCGCTGGACGAAGCCGATGAGCCTCTCGGATTCGCGAGAGACCACCACGGGGAAGCCATTGTAGTCGGTCTCCTTGATGAGCGTCTCCACGTCCTCGACTGTGGTGCTGTCCTGCGTGAGGACGGAGAGCGGCGACTCGTTTCGGCGTGGCCGCATCACGTCGGTGGCCAGCGTGCGGTGCGTGAACTCGTCCTGGTCCAGGTAGGGGTAGCCGTTGAGCCGGATGTGCGCCTCGTAAATGCCTTCTTTCCCGAAGGCGTCGGCGACCCACTTGCTGGTGACGGCGGCGGCCATCAGGGGCACGATGTACTCCAAACCGCCCGTCAGCTCGAACATGATCACCACCAGCGACACCGTCATCCTTGTCACGCCGCCTGAGATGGCAGGCAGGATAAGGAGACGGAGAACGAGAAAGAAGAGAGAAAAGGAGGATCTCGGTTCAGTAAAATGAAACTGATGGAGCCTTTATGAGCAAAAAGACCTGCAGCATTGTCAGCATCAAGTACAACCACACTTTTGAGAGTTTAATTCTCTCCACCATCATGCATCGTGGATGAAATTCTTACTCGGTCACGGAGCTGGTCTCTTACCCAGACATGCTGCCGCTCCCACCATGGCGTAAAGGCCGGGGGTGACGCAGTCCGCTCCGGGACGGCACCAGTTCTTAAAGATGATCCAGTCGTGGTGGTGATAAGCCATCTGCTCCACAGCAATGCCCACGATCCTGCCTGCGATGGCACCCACGGCCATGCTGGGGATGAACAATCCCGATGGGATCTGAATAGAGTATGGAACAGGTGACTTAGGGTCTATTTACACTTCACATCTCTCAACAAAAAATAACACACTTTTCAGAATCAACTTTGCGTGCTAGATCTTATGGGAGAAAGCACCATATCGAGTGCAACAGGTTTTTGTACTTTATCAGAGTGCCCAGGCTAACGTTGGTCTTTCTCCTGACTGGGCGTTTAGACCTCGGCAGATCTTTTCACAGATTAAAAAGAATTTGCCTTTCCATCCTTCATCTAACCGTTGCTTTGTGGTGCTCTAGTGGCTGTGGGTTAAGATGCAGGATATTTGCATAGCAAATCAGCAGCCAAACTGTTTTTCTAGACCAAACCCGATAAACCTCAACTGCTTGTGGACTTGGTGAAAGTGAAAGACAGTGATAGGAACTTCGATACGGCTGTTTGAACATACTGCCGTGATGAACTTTTCACTGCAGCATAAAGCCGCCTCTACAGCAGACATTACTGTTGTCAAAACGAAGCTGACTCTTCTTACCTTTCCTTAACAACGTTAATCCAACGTTAAGCAAACGTTAATGGGGAAGATTAATCCCCATATAATCTTTTTATATACACGTCAAAACAGCATTTCGGCACAAAACAACCGGCGTAAAATCCAAGCCCCTACCTTCATGCCGAAGGTAAAGATGGTGATGACGATCTTGAAGACCAGCGCCAGCGCCAGCTGCCAGAGGGCGTTGTAGACGCCGGGGCCGGCTGGTCTGTCCGGGATGTCGTCCTCCGGCCGGCTCATGTTGGGGTTGTTGATGTAGTCGCAGAGCTGGGACGACTCCAGCGCGCCGCAGTCGTTGAAGAGCTCGGAGATGAGCTCGCTGGTGCTGCGGCGCGTGTAAGGGTTGGGGAACGCCAGCACGGCCGTGATGCCCGTCACCGCGATCACCTCCAGCACCGGGAACCTGCCCAGTCGCGTGGTCTTGCGGCGCCGGCACCAGGCGATGTTGCCCCTGATGAAGAGCGTCCCCCACAGGCCCCCGAACACCCCCAGCAGGATGAAGGGGACCAGCTCGGCCATGTACCAGGGCGTGTGGTACTCCACGTAGAACAGCACCAGCCGGTTGTTGCCGAAGGGGTTGATGGAGCGCAGCGTGAAGGCAGCCACCAGGGCAGCGAAGAAGGAACGCCACAGGGTTTTCAGCGGGAAGTAGTAGCTGACCTGGAAGGGGGTAGAACGTAGGTCAGATTTTGTATGTTCTTTTAAAATGAAAAAGTCGAGATGTTAATGTGATGAAGGCACCTCCTCTAAGCTGAAGAGAACTCCTCCTATCGGAGCGCCAAACGCCACCGACACACCGGCAGCTGCAGCAGCCGATAAAACCTACGGATCACCGTCAAAATGGTAGGTTAGCTGTAGTTTAGCAATAGTTAACACCACGCTGGGCATGTGGCAGGGAAAACGGATCTCAGATCTCATGATATGTCGATGACGGTGATGTTCGAGGACGCTGTTCGTGTATCCACACTCACCTCTCTCCGTTTGCCCTCGTTCTTGCTATACTTGGAGAAAAGGCTGCAGAAGAGGTTTCCGCAGCAGCAGGCCACGTGAACCAGCGGCCCTTCCTTCCCCAGACTGAGGCCGGACGACACGGCCAGGACCAGAGTGACTGTCTTAATCAGAAGCGTCCACTTCCCCAGGTAGCCTCGGATTATAAAGCCGCTCAGAATAGTCTTAATCTGGTTCAAAAAGTCCAGAATCAGTTCAGTTTATTCTTTTGCATAAATATCTTTATTAAAAAAAAAATCTTACACAAGGCAAGAGAAGAAGTCCCCTTAAAGTCTCTTACCTCAGGTATTCCTGATCCACAGGCATATGGAGCAAAGACTCGCACAAGAGACACAGCCACAAACGAGAAGAACAAGGCCCACAGCACGTAGAGGAAGTAGTTCAACAGATAGGCCCCAGCTCCCTATCCAGAAAACACACCGGTGAAGTAATTTCAATTCCTAAATACGTGATCTGAGCCAGTTTCGGTACAGTACGTAAAAACGTGCAGTGCTCACGATCTCTACCTCAGTATGTCCCGTCATCAGCTCGGCCCACTTCTTCCACTCAGGACATTTGTCTCTGTCAGCGAACGTGGTCTCGTTGGACGTCCAGCAGCACTGCTCGTGGCTGTACCAAAATCCTGAGAGACACACTCCCTCTTTGAGGTCGGTCATCCAGTCCACGGCCAGGTCGATCACACCGGCCAGAGTGCCTAAAGAGGACGGACAGAGATTAAGACAAGTTGAATTGTTTACTTTTTCAAAGTGCTATCTTCAGTAAAAACTTGGTTAAATACCCAAAACTGACCAAATGACAAATTATAGAGCTACTGAAAACACCTGATTAGCTCACCACTAACAACAATACCATTTCTGGCCTCGGGGTGTGTTTCCATACCTGACAGGAGTCCAATGAGCAGCATCACCACCCATCCTGACCAGGCGTCCAGAAGACTCTTTACAAACTCCCAAATGGACTCCTTACTCCTGTTTGTGATCTAGAAACATTGATATTTAAATAATCTACAGCAGCGAAAACCAGCACATAGGCAAACTGTGACCGTGTGCTGCAATACATCTAGATGAGTGGGATGTTGTAGAAAAAAGGTCTCCTTCCACAAAGAAATTAGACAATCCCAGGGCTGGGGTTCGAATTCCAGGAAAACTCTGAAATTAATGGGCCTGATTCATCAACATTTTTTCTTAAATTTGTTCTTCAGAAAGTTAAGAAAATGTAATTGTATATTTTTATAGAATACTGTAGAATTAAAGAAAACCGAGCTCAAAAAAAACAAACAAACGAGTTCATTCTTGCCCAAAAACAAATCCCAAATATGAAAACATTGGTGAATATCAGAATCTTTGTGAAAACTGCATAAGTGGGTTTTAAAAACAAATGCAATCTTACACACGGTTGGTAAATGAGGCGAAATGTTAGGTCCCTGAGCAAGGCCCTTAGCGTTAGTCATTGTAATTAGGAAATATAAGCTGGTCAATAAAAGCGTACGATAAATGCTGTATATGTAACCTAGATATAGTCAGACAGACCTTTAATTGTGCGTGTGACATAAAATTAACTCACAATTTTAAAACTAATACCTTCGGTGCTTCTAGTAACATTTATAAGGGACATATGTACACACTAGTGTTGCACAGGTCGGCTTTTTTTTAACACCCGCCCCAAACCGCCCCACCCAACCCGCAAAAATACGCGTGGATAATGACCCAAAACCCGACCCGACCCGAGGAAGAAAAAAAAACAACAAAACACCAGTGAGCCTGTACTGCCATGGAACCTACCAATGAAGTGTCATTTGTGACACTGTAACCCATAGATGACATAGATTTGTGCTAGATTCGCACTGAAGATGATGACAATTTTATGCAAGATTAACTGTGTACCAAACAACAACAAAGAAACCGAAAGATCGATTTTTACGGCGTTATTTATTGA
This sequence comes from Distichodus sexfasciatus, assembly GCA_032718565.1. Classification (NCBI taxonomy): domain Eukaryota; kingdom Metazoa; phylum Chordata; class Actinopteri; order Characiformes; family Distichodontidae; genus Distichodus; species Distichodus sexfasciatus. The sequence continues at coordinate 4,586,176 of JAVGVS010000013.1, forward strand.
AGGGTTGCGGAAAATTGCACGAAAGACATCTCTCTCGCACACACACAAACACACTAGTTGTCAAAACTGTAACATCTGATGTAACATCAGATCTGAGAACTCTATCAGATTTGAATGAACTTAGTAGAACTTAGGTCTCTTTTAACTTAATTTTGTCTAAAATGAAGTGGAGCAGAGCATACTTGACCGTGATATTTCACCAAACTAGTAGCTTATCCTACAAATTAAAACTCCAAAATTGCAAAATATACACCCACTGCATTTATGACAGCTGTTTGGAAGCACTGTGGAGAAAGAGGATGGAATCCACCGTGCCGGGGTTTAGCCTATTTCGACGCGCTTCCAGCACATGACCTGCTGAACTGAACACGCGCTCGCTCGATGCGCTGGTTGCAGGAACGCAAAGCACTGCTCTTGCCAGCATCGAGAGGAGAGGTAATTCGAACCCTGTTTACAACATGTTTTTATCGATAATGAAATGTGTTTTGTAACTTTTTGACCCGCCCGCCCGCACCAATGATATTTTACAAAATGTCTGCCCTAAAACCGCCCGCACCCGCGGGTCACGGGTCGACGCGCCATTCACTAGTACACACACTGCATTATTCAGTGTTTCCTACCTTCCTGTGCCGGTCTGTATCTCGGGACTTCTCCCTGAGCCAGTCGATGGTGTGGAAATCCTCATACGTCCCCACATCTGGAACGGGCTCATCCAAAAAGTCCATCAGGTTCCCAGCACCATTCATCTCCTCGATGGGAGTGGTGGCACTGATCCCTGAAAAAAGGGAAAACAGTAGAATAATCTCACAAAAATACGCAGAGGTCATGGCACATGAGGCAAAGCAAACAGGGCATGAATTGGGGTAGTGCCAACACACTGATCAACCTGCTGATATTGAATGTTTGTTCTGGCCTACGATATGGCAAACAAGAAGTAAAAAAAGACAAAAATCTTGACCCACCCCGCATTTCTTCACTTTGCTTCCAAAGAGCTAGAATTTCCGTTTTTAGTATAGTCTTGAAAAACAGTATTCACACATGCTGCTATAAATCACTGCACATATTGTCTCCTTTTCCTAGCAAAGAAATAAACAAATAAATAGTGGCTCAAGACTTATGTAGAGGACTGTATATTTTTTTACTTTACTGATAATGCATCTCAGCGCATCCTAGAGATGTTTCTTACAACCAGATACAGCCTTTCCCTCTAAATGTCTCTTTAATTTCATCTGTTTAAGTTTTATTTCACAGTGACAGTCTGGAAGGAGCTAAACTGCATTTTGTACCTGCGTACACGGGAAATTAGGATTCTTGAAGTCTTGACTTTAACAAATATTCAAATCAAGTTATTATTTGGAGGACTGCATTATGATGATCAAAGTAAAACAGTTCTTCAAAATCAAACCGGCAATTTAGTAATGAAATGAACGTTCACAAGCAGCTGTTGTACTGACACTATCAGCTTTTAAGGCCAGGCCACGACAATGCACGTTAATAAATGTGTCGTTTTTTTCTGCATTTAATTGCAAACGCATTAAAATGATTAAGTCCACAAAAATCAACCAGGTAAACGACTCAAGTCTGTTTGTGGGAAAAAAACGTTGCTTTGCTGTTTTGACTCAAAGCCCAGTTTTAGCCCTGATTCAGTCGTTGTTCTATTTTGCAGGTTTTGCAGCAGTCTGCAAAGAAAATGGCGTAGAGTAAAAGGGACTGAGTTTTTTGGCGAGTCGTAGTTTTACCAAATTTGACAAGAATCGAGACACAATCTGCTAGTGTTAACTACATTAGTCGCTAGTTTAAACTCTCCACACACCCAAACATGACCGAAATCAGCTCAGAGCTTGTGAGTAAATATTAATCTATTAAAGTCGTCTGTTCTGAGTTGTTAATATTCTCGTTCACTAAAAGGTGCAAGTGAATGGGGTGTGAGCTTGGTTTTGTGAGTCAGGTGCATGTTCCAGGCAGCAGCCATGACGCCGCCTTCGCCACACTGTTCGCCGCTGCTGTTGTCATTCTCTCCCGCACCAAAAAATCCTCTTTCTCCGCTTACCTTCCGCCTCCGCCATCTCTTCAATGAAACAGCGTTTTTTCGTGTAGCGGTACGCTGATGGCTATCGCGCAGCGGCCGAAATAAACATCACTGAACAGCGCTGTGTACAGCCTCAGACTTTACAAGCGTCATATAGCAGTATCACAGCTAGCAAATAAAAAGACGTCTCAGAAACTCGCATTCCCAGCATGCACCGCGCGCTGGGTGAGTTTCTGAACATCAACAGCGGGCGCGCTGTGCGCATTATATCTGAAATGCAGTTTCTAGGATGCAGGATGGGTGAAGCTAGATTGTAAATGATTCTATCATGTAAAATACATTATTGATTTAAGTATTACATTTCAAATATATGAAGTAATTTGATTAGCAAGCATTTCCTTATAAAAATACCTGTTAAAACGGATTCATGTGGCATTCATATAGTTGCATAAAAAAAATATTAGTTACTAGCTTAGAGATATATGACCCTCCTAAAGTCATGGCGCTCAAAGTCAAATTACAGCACAGAAAAATAAGACGTCTGAGATACTCACTCTCCCAGTATGCACCGCGCGGTGAGTGAGTTTGTGAACGTCGGACGTGGAGCTACCAATTTAAACATTTAAATGTGACGTTGGTGCAAGCTGCAGGAAGGCTGAAGAAATATGTGACAATATATTGTAAAATATACAATTGTAATAGCAAAAAAATAATACGTTCCAAATATATTTAGTAGTTTTGATAGGTTTGGGCTGGTTATATATAAAGCACTGTGTGGCAATGACTGTTGTTAAGAGCGCTATATAAATACAATTGAATTGAATTTTGTCCGTATAAAATAACTAATTTCCTACTACTTATTACACGCATTTTAATGTCGATTTAAAAGTTTAAAAAACAGACATAAATCTGGCAATATAACATGACAATATTTTACGCATCGTCGTCCGCTTTTACGCATCCCGTGTGCTTTTACGCATCCCGTGCGCTTTTACGCATCCCGTGCGCATTTACGCATTCCGTGCGCTTTTACGCATTCCGTGCGCTTTTACGCATTCCATGCGCTTTTACGCATCATGTGCGTTTTTACGCATCCCGTGCGTGTTTACGCAGCGCGTGCGCTTTTACGCATCCCGTGCGATTTTAAGCAGCATATGCGCTCTTAATCTTACAAAAGTACGGAGCCCTGATCATTTTTGCTCGTGATGTCCGTTGTATCTTGTCCGTGCATCATAAGTACTGTAGCCAGAAGAAATAAATCAGTGACTGAAAAAACTATAGTTCTTTGAGTATGCCCCTTAAAAAAAAGCGAAGAGTGTACTGTTTGCCAATATAATGCCAGTATTAATATCAAAATGCAATTTCTCAAAAAACAGTGATTCTTCACAGCATAGTGCATTTTTATACAGCGTTATCTACTTTCATGCCTTGTCTTCAGACCAGGTGTTATGCCCGAAAAATATAATAATTTGATATACAGAAATGCAAAATTAAAATTGGGTATGCGGTGCACAATTGTGCCAAATTAGGCATCCAATGCCAAATTGGGTATCCGGGGCCAAATTCTGCCAGATTGGTCATTCTGTTAAAAATGTGCCAAATTTGGCATGTGATGCCACATTGTGCCAAATTGGACATTCTGAGCCAAATTGTGCTAGGTTTGGCATCATTGATCCAGTTTGTGCCAATTTGGGCATCTGGTGCAAAATTGTGGCAAATTTGGCATTTAGTTCCAAATGGTGCAAATTGGGCAATGGAGTCCAAATTGTGCCAAATTGGGCATCCAGTGCTGAATTGTGCCAGGTCTGGCATCCTGGATCAAGTTTGTGCCAACTTGGGCATCCGGTGCCAAATTGTGCCAAATTGGGTATCCGGTGCTGAATTGTGATAAGTTTTGCATCAGAGTTCCGAATTGTGCCAAATTTGGCATCAGAGTTCCAGATTGTGCCAAATTGAGCATCCGGTTACATATTGGGCATCTGGTGTCAAATTGTGCCAAATTGTACATTCAGTGCCAATTTGTGCCAAATTTGGTGTAAGCGTTCCAAATTCTGATGAATTGGGCATCTATTTCCAAATTGTTTTATCTTGGCATCAAGAATCCAAATTGTGCCAAATTAAGCATCCGATGCCAAATTGTGCCAAACTGGTCATTCAGTGCCAAATTTGGCATCAGTGTTCAAAATTGTGCCAAATTGGGTATCCGGTGCTGAATTGTGATAGGTTTTGCATCAGAGTTCCAAATTGTGCCAAATTGTGCATTCACTGCCAATTTGAGCATCTGAGACCAAATTGCACCAGGTTAGGTGTCAGGATTCCAGATTGTGCCAAATTATGCATCCTCTGCCAAATTGTGCCAAATGCAGCATCCGAGGCCGACTTGCACCAGGTTTGGCATCAGGATTCCAGATTATGGCAAGTTGAACATCTTGTGCCAAATTGTTCATTCGGTTTAAAAATAAGCCAAATTCGGCATCCGGTGCCAAATTGTGCCAAATTAGACGTAAAGTGCCAAATTGTTGCAAATTTGCCATTTGATGTCATTTCTGTTTTCAGTGATTCACGCTCAGGAGACAGGTGTGCATTGTAAGGCAGGGAGGGATGCCTTTTTCGGCATAACACCTGTTTCATTGTGACTTGTAATGCCATATTCGACCTTTGGATGGCGACATTACATCTACATTTAGACATTAAGGTTGAAGGAAAGAGGATTCCAAAAAGCCTGGAGAGAAAGATGAATAAATGCACACCACCTTAGTTCTGAATTGATTTTGTTTGTGATATTTATTTCAGCCTAAAGATTTACTAAATATTTATTGTGCAAAGCATTGTGCTGCTCATAAGATTCAATAGCACACTATTTTAAACGCATAACTTATTCTTATATTCTTAAAATATTCGATTGTACAATAGCTAACGTCTAGGGATGCTCAGTCTATTATTACCTGAAGTGCATGCTGTGTTTTAATCCAAATAAATAAATTTCTTTAAAAAGTTTAACTTATTTTTTCCAGATGTAGATAAAAAATATCTTAAGACAGACAATACAGAATTAACGTTACATTCATGCCATACCAGGTGTATAATATTGCTCTAAAATGCTATATAAAAAAGAAAAAAAAAAGGTTTAGTCATCAAACGAAAGTGCCAAAAAGTCTTTACTCATGACTTCAAACTTGCGTCAAGCAATGACCACGCCCCCTTCCGAAACCACGCCCGCAATACGCCCACAAAATATCTCTTCTTTTTATAAATACTACTTAATACATTCTCATACTACCAAGTACGCTACTATATTATGCCGCTTCATTTTCTGTATTGATTTAAACAAAAACATAATTTAACCTCAAGAAATAAACTAATTCACTGAAATACGCGTTGAGTTGCGCCCTGCCTTGTGTGTGCTCTGATTGTTGTTATTACCGCAGATGTAAGTGCAATTATTTCTTCTTTTATAACAGTTATTATAACTCACACCCTAGTCGTAATCGTCTTTCAAACCATATCATGATCATTAGTATTAGGACAGGTCATTTTGTAAATAAACTTATAACATTCAGTGGCTCTGGAAATAAATCCCAACTCCACTCCGTTATCTTTAGGCCCGTTATTTATTGTAAGAGCATTGTGAAATACAGGCCGTGAAGATAAGAGGGGCTGAGGTTGACGTCGGGCGTAAGATGTGACTTTTTCCCCTCCTTTTCTCATGCATAGTGTTGTTCGTGTTCATCCACCTACGTGCAGACGTCAGAGTCTGCGTGGTGCAACAAGATATGGCTTGCAAGAAAAAGCCTTTTGTTTGTTTTTGCATGCACTCAGCAGTTTTTAATTACTCCTCTAAGAAAAGACAGACCAAATGATCGACTTTGTCTATAATTTTATGGACCCTTGACTTGTTTGCACCCATACATTAAGCCAGTACTTACGTGCATCATTGGCATTACTTCACTGCATGCATTGCTAAGCATGTTGTTCTGTTGTAATGCAACTGACTGAGATCAAAAAGTTCTGCCTCCATTTCTCCCCCTCCCACGGCATCAAATAACTGAATATCCAAACTTCTCTGCCTATATCTTTCCCATGCATCTGGAACAAGGCTCTGTGTCCGGAAGTGATTTGCATACATGAATGATGCTGTTGTTTGTTCTTGTGTGCCTCTCCTCATCCCCTCCCACCTCCAGTCTGCCGCCTGAGCTGATCGACGTTTAACAAGCCTCAAAAACATCAGAGAAAATAAGGCAACATGTCAGTAAGTCGGTGTCCTCTCAGCCGCCAAGTGCACTCCCTCCCAGAGGGTGCATGGCACGAGGAGGAGGAGGAGGAGGAAGAGGCCCTGTGGCTTAAGTAAGCGAACAGCAGTAAGAAGCCGGTCTGGGAAGAGAGTAAAGGGGGAGAAGAAGGAGAGGGAGGGTGGGAACGGGGCAGTGCAGCAGTCCAACAGGGCCAGTCATGGAACCCAGCGTTTGCATACTGGAGTTGCTTGGCGTGTTTCTCTCTCTCAGTGCCTGGCTCTGTTCACTGGCCACCACCCTGATGTCCCAGTGGCTCACATTGTCCACAGAGCTTCTCCCTACCGAAAGCTACGAGCTGGGCTTGTGGGAAACATGTGTGGTCCAAGAGCTGGGTGCACTGGAGTGCAGGCCGTATGACAGTCTTCTCGGCCTCCCTCCCGACATCCGCCTGGCCCGCATCTTGATGTGCGCCACTCTTGCCAGTGGACTGATGGGACTGGCGTTTGCCATCCCAGGGATCTACCTGGTCAACAGTTGTCAACGAACAGAGACCATCCAAGCGAAGAGGACACTAAAGATGCTGGGAGGAATGATCTTCATTGCCACTGGAATTCTGGGTCTGGTTCCTGTGTCCTACGTGGCTCATTTGACTGTGGTGAGGTTCTTCGATGAGACTGTGCCCAGTGTGGTTCCGCGCTGGGAGTTCGGGGATGCCCTGTTCTGGGGATGGGGAGCGGCCTTTATGCACCTCATCGCTGGCTCACTGCTGATAACCTCCTGCATTCTTCTGCAAGATGAGTCGTGTCCGCTGCCGGCGTCCGTGCCGCTAAGAGGAGGGCGTAGCAACCGTGAACACTCTCCAAGTAGGAGGACAGAGTATGTGTAAGGCAAAAAACAGCAACAATTACAGTATGCATCATAGGATCTGATTACAAATCAATTCTAAATTCAGGTTGTGTTAAACTGCCTGAATTGAAGATGATTATTTCTGTGAGGTATATTATTTATATGGGGAATTTTATTCCATGGAATGTAGCAAGACAGTACCATGAAAGTTTTTCTATTGTTCTGCTGACGTAAATTGTGCAATAAATTGTGCAATGTGCTTATTAACGTTGGAAAAGGCTGAGGACACAGTCTTAGAATTTAGACTGGACACAAATCAGCAAATCATTTTAAATAAAACATTTTTTAAATTTTCTTCAAAATTCCCTAAATATAAAATGCACTTTCCAAGAAGGTTTCTCCAGCTTTACTGCAACAGACAAATATATAAAAATATTTATATTTATTAATAATGTATATTTATCCCAGAGTGGAATGACATTATGAAAATGTTTTTATATTCATAGTTTCCAGCAAGTGCTAATGAAAATTAAGATATAAGCATTTTTAGGTCTCAATTGAATGTTTTGCCTTTTCAATCCAGTTTTGATAATTGAATGATTTAAAGATATACATCTGTTCATATAAATGATCACAGTTATAGAAGTCATATATGTACTGTATATGTAAATGATATACTTTCAGGTTGTTTCCCTATATAATACCTAAATAGTTTATTTTTTGTGGTACGGTATGTCATGTCAGCTTTTTACATGTAAAATACATTTTTAAAACGACTCATTTCTTGATATCTGTCCAAAACACTGGATTGAACTGATCAAATAAATACATTTCAATTAGGGGAATATGTGTCTATTTTTACAATCTCAGTGTATAACTCTAAAGGTAAAGTGTGCCTGGCATGTGATTAACAGAAGAATCATGAAGTACTGTGCTGTTGCATAAAGGTATTTCCCTTTAACTTAGCAGTTGTAATCTTCCTTGATCCATTCTGTCTGCTTACTGAACTAAGCTACATTTAATGACCACCCTTATGATGATACTGTCAGGGAAGAATGTTCAAAATGTTCTACACAAGCAGGGCCGGGTCATGCCCTTTTTAAGTCATACAAATGTTCTCTTCTTAAATGGCTTGTTTGGCTCCTCTGAGGTTCATTCAGGTCAGGATACTCTGCCTTGAAAACCGATTGTCCCTAATGTAGCACAGTAGGGGTGTCCTTACCAGTATCATGGGAATACAACAGTACCACATAAAAACTTGTCTAAAAGTACCATAAAATGGCAGAATAAACTGTCATGAACAGAACATAGTGCTACCATAGTACTAGACAACCTTGCTAACTGAGTTAAAGTATAGTCTAGAATCTCCTAGTCAAATATTACTGCAATACAAGTGAAAGTCGAATGAGTTTAAGTACTGAAGTACTTTTTTGTTAATGTCAATGCATTGTTTTATTGTTGGCACAAAACATTTTTTAGAACCCAATTTTAATCATCAACGATATAACGACGAGGAGAAACACGAACACCATAAAACCCTGGAGAACATGGCCAGACCCCCGAACATGCCGCTGAACCATCCAAACAGATCATGTGTTGTAGAGGCGGTGTGCATAACTTTGACCTGTTTTCGGATATCTGAAATTAAAATTGAGACGTTATGAGAGACATCTGGAACATAGCAACAACATTCATTACCAATTACTGCACATGTTCCCCACTTTCAGCAGGAGATCCAGGGCCAACCTGTTCTGAAGAGTCATATTTCTCATGTTAATTAGTTCATGATTAATGTGATCTAATGCCTGTGCGGTATCATTATTAACATATTCCATCATTCTTACTATTTCTCTAATTACATCCAAAGCCACAGTCATACCATAAGTAGGAAATAAAGCTGAGAAACAACCCACTGATGAATGTGGTCTGTGGTAAACGAAGTATACTTTTAAAAGTTAAAGGTGAAAAAAGTGAAAGTTATACATAACATATAAGTATATGTAAATCATCTCAGTTTAATCTATATAATACTTAATGCTTTAATTTTTGTGGCACGGTATGTTATGGCAGCTTTTTATATGTAAAATGCATTTTTTTAAATGATTCATTTATTAACCCAAACACTGCTTTGTACAGATAAAATCAAAAATAGGAATGTGTGTCTGTTTTATACATCTCAAATGTGTTTGTGAAGGTATATCTCTGAAGATAACTGTTGTATGATAAACAGTTCATTTTTAAGATGCCACTTTTAGAATGAGCATTCTGGTAGCTATATTAACGTGTTTGGCCAGAGAACCCCACTTCCACGCTCAGTGTGTCCATGCCGGTGGGGAGAAAGCCCTCTTTGTTGTGCTTCCACAATGGAGTAATTTATCCTTGTTTGCTAATCTCACCAGCTTTTTACATACAAAGGTTTCTTCACCATCAGTGAGGAACGTGGTGCTTTCACTGGCCTGTTTCCTGCCCACTTCCTCTGTGCAAATAAGCTGTATGGATGGATAGTGACCATGTCCACGAAAAAAGATGATAGACGGATGGATCCAGAGTATCTGGATATAGAGTTCACATGCTGAGAAACTTAAGAGCATTCTCAATCAATTTAAATAAGACGGACTATAGCAAGTCGATAAAAACCAAGGCAAGGTCATGAGCAACGCTACTTATATGACAAGATAAATAGAAAACGCGTCAATATTATTTTCCTTTTTGTTATCTATAGAGCATGAGTGTTTTTCCCTTTGATCCAGACATCTCAACCTGCAAAAAGATCATTTCAGGGAGGTATCACGGAAAACAATTTGTTTACTATCCAGCACTGATAGACCTACTGCTATTTCGTCATAGTATATTTAGGCGTGTTCGTCCATGGCAATATTATCTACTGCCAAAATACTTTCACGGGTGAAAATAAGTTATGATCTCTAGAAAACAACAATCTACATAACGACACATCACAAGAACAATAAGCCAATATCTAGAGATAACTAAATCACTTTGACACAGGAAAAGTAACGAGGTATATATTTCAAGTGTCATGTGGTATTCATTATGTACAGTATTTAAAAATGGGACCTCTGTGTGTCGTTGCCCATAATTTTGCTCCAAACGAATGCTGAAATCATTGCTGCATTTAGAAATATTTTTTTCCACAATTTGTGCCCATGTCCATATAGAAAGCGGTGTCATTTTGAACATTCTCTGTACCTTGTAATCGCAGCAACAAAAAAAGATTAACTGTTGTTGAATTGGGTCGGTTGTCATCTTATTAAATCGTCATGTATCATTAACATGAAAAGGTAAAAGGTGTCATGTCACATGCTTCTGTAGCTGCATGTTTAAGATGGGAAATATAATCACTTTGTTGTTAATTCAATTCTGAAAGTGGAACATTTTTTGAAAATCAACATTTACCAAAGTTATGTCCAAAAGTACACCAGTCCCTTTTTGAGACTGTGTATTGTGATCTCTTAAATAACAGTCTTTATAATGTCATTCATATTGCAAAGAAAACTGTAGTCCTATCATAAGGCTTTCTTCATGACTAGTCCTTATCAGAGTTTCATTTCCTACTCGTAAAGGCGATTCATGTGACGAAAGAGTGACAAAGCATTTTCCAGTGATTTTTTAACACAATCGGTCAAACCATAAAGGTACTTAAGGTTTTGTTGTCTTTAGGTCAGGCCACAATCTTGATAATTCCTTAATCTAAGGAGACAACTGAAATCTGGGCTCATTAAATGAGAAACGTAAACATTAACTTTTAAGGAAGAGTAAAACAGAGGCAATGTCATGAACAACAATGATTATATGACTAAAGACCATAAAAAGCAATTTTTCCAGCAGATCATAACAAAATGAAAAGGTCTCTTGACTGTCCCTGTAAATGTAAGTGTAAATGCGTATTATGACAGTACATGACAGCATAAATGTAAATGTTGATTGTAAATGAATATCATGAAATCATAAGGGGGATTATTTGACCTCAATATGAGCTGTGAAGGTATGCATGGTCAAATCCGGAGTGAATTCAGAGACTAAAGATTTTTAAGTCTATAATTCAAACACATGACACATTTGTCATTACTCACACTGGGCCATCATGACTTGCCCAGTGCTGTGCTGAAATCACAGCTCCCAGCCGGGCCTTCCAGACAGCCGGCCTGCTGAAAAAGACCTTTTGTTCTGCACGCTTCAGCCCATTCTCAATGCTAAGCACGGACAGAACTGGGTTGGCGCACTTTGCTATTTCCAGGCTAACAATTAGCGGTGCTATGAGAAGGCCGACGCTCGGCTCACGTGCCCTGCCGCTGCCATCCTCCGCTCTGGTTCACATGAGCAGGGTCTGCAGATGGGTCAAGGAACAGAAGCCCACGCCTACAAGATGGCAACCAAACTGGGGTCCAGAACTGCAGAATATGGACCAGAAATCAGCACTCGAGACACATAACCAGAATCAACTGGTTCATGAGGTTGTAATCACTGTTGTGTAAAAGGCTTCAGAGTATGATAAGATATGGAACAGGAGCTGGAAATTACCTACATGAAAATGAACCACAGCGCAACAGTAAAAGTAAATAAGGCCATTAGTCAATGTCTTATATCAGCTGCTCAATCTGATAGTATTACTACCAGTCTTGAGCCATGCATCCTTTCTTTATATTTTGCAGTTACAGTGATTTATTGCAACATCTATAAACATTCATGTAAATACTCATCTTCAAGACTACATCAAAAGCATCTTACTTTCCTTACTAGATGTCTTTATGGAGCAAATCAAGCCCAAGTGTCTTTCTCCGAGGAGATGAACACACAGCCGGGCTTGAACTCACCGACCTCGTTTTAAAACTACGAATTAGCTTGCCCGTCATAACAGCATGAGGAATTCAAAGACGATTTAAAACCTACAAGACACAATATAATTAGCCCCACCTTTCACAAATATACCCTGTAGGTGCTAATTTGGAGGGGCAACTTTCACTGCATCCACGATTCCCACGTCACACCTCCTGCGCATAAACGCTGTCCCGCGCCGTCTGGTCTGGAAGCCACAAACACATGATTTTCCAAAACTAAACAATGGATATAAAGAAAATAATTCACAGATTCCTTCAGCAAAACATCAAGCTTTTTAAAAGTTAGCAAGTGTTCACTGTAGTCACTGTTAGCTAGTATTAATGTTATTAAATATTTTTAAAATAGACGTGAATAGTGAAATTGGTGAATTAAACTTAGCTCAGCTCAAATGCAATTTATTATGCATCTGTTAATAATAATAATAATAATAATAATAAGAAGAAGAAGAAGAAGAAGAAGAAGAAGAATACATTTCATATCTAAACAAACCTGACTTACAGTTTTAAATGAACTTCTAGTGAATTTAATTATTGTACCAAACACATATTAGTAAATAAAACACAAAATAAATTACAGCAACACATTTACATTTAAGCATTTCTGCCTTTTCACAGTGAAAATTCTTCTTAAAATTCATTATATGGACCAGAAAGTTCCCTCGATTTACTCTAAAGTATCAAGTGTCAGACCCTCCAGGATTTAGCGACGTTGCGATCGCAACTATTAACGCAAATTCAGCCAATAGCCCGAATTCCACGCGACCTTGCAATGTTGACCAATTACCGCAACGTTTCCGCAATTTTTGACCAATTACAGTCGTTTCCGCAAAACCTTGAGTCATACGTCAGAGAACACACTTCCTTGTTCCGTTTGGAAGACGCGGGAAAGGTGTGACAAAAACGCCTCACATTTACCTTCAAAAATAACTAAATGGTTAATGGTTAACAAAAATCACAACTTTATTCCTCAACTTTGATTTGCTCCGGCAACGTTATTGCAAAAAAAACGCCTAAAAAACCGGATCTTTCATCGTATTTTTTAAAGAAAAGCTGACGCAAAATTAGACATTTTAGGCCACGACAATCTCAAAAAAAGGCCGGCGAAATCCTGTAGGGACTGAAATTTCAAATCCTCAGAGAAACTCTGTGTGAAGAAGTTCCCAATTACTGTCCTCCCCCGAGGGACAACAGACCTGCTTATAATAACTGTGTAATCATCCTGTAAATGACCCAGTATGTAAACGAATCTGTTGATGTCGTCCTCTTCTGTAAATTTTTACTCCATCTGGAAAAAAGGCTCATGTTCATGTTCTCTCTCCCTCCCCAACGCTTGCAATTGTCCACATGAACGAACGTATCCACGCTCACTCTCTCAGGATTCGAAGACCAAATTGTCCACCCCATGACAGTTAATTCTGTCTTGACTGCATGTTGGTGTGGGTCTTTGAGACAGTGCCATCCCGGCCTCCCCCAACCCAGGCTGGTCTGATTTTGGCCATGAGGGTTTGGCTTTGGGGCTCAGATTTTCCGGAAACCTGTAGGCCAAGCAAACCATCCCGCTCAGCAGCACAAGGACGGACGCAAAAATGCCGACCGCAATCCCTGGCCCGACATACTGCTCCTGGGGGGCTGGGGGCATGAAAAATTCGGGGGGAAAGTCGATGGTCTGGTTGGTGAGCACCGAATTCAAATTCCAGAAAAGAGGAACAAACGCAGTCACGCTGGCCAAAATGAGAAGCCCCCCACCCATGGAAAAAGCCAAGGTGATCAGCCTCCGTTCCTCCAGTCCAAAGTAAACGTTTCGGAGACCGTAGATGAGGATGGAGTTGCCGAAAAGGCCGATGATGAAGGCCAGCAGCATGAGTGGCTGGGCAGCGGCAATCTCAATGGGCGTGAAGTCGTCTGAGAGCCGGATGTGCTGGCAGTACATGACATCGTACTCCGATGCCAGTTCGGTGTGGGTGTAAAAGCAGGTCCTCCAGATGCCCACCCATGCCAGGCCAGAGGTGATGGCGGAGACGTCAGACACCACCCAAATCCTCCACTGCACCAGGCCCAGAGCCACCATGGTGAGAATCCAGCCGATCACGCCGACCCACAGCGCCACAAACTGGGCATGGGCAGTGTGCACCAGGTACGGCATCGTAAGCCACTTCCAGCCCTTACTCTCTCAGTGCCATATTTAATCCCTCGAGGTTACCATCCAACAATAAGGTGGAAGTCTGACCTGTGAACGTTTGTGAATCTCGTGTTGCATGGATCTGTTTATGTCACATGTGGTCCCTTTTCATCGATTCCATCCCCGTCTCCAAGAGACATGACAAACACACTTCATCCCTTAGGGAGGAGAGAGGGAGGGATGGAGAGAAAGAAAAGAGAGAGAGTGCTCAATTAGCTTAACACAATAATGCTGCTAAGGAAAGCAGAAGAAAAACAATACGAAAACAAAAGCTTTGTACATATGAGATAGAGACAAGGCCAACAGGGAACTACAACTGTCAGGGTAAACAAAGGAAGGTAGAGAACATTGCTTAAAGATTGACGGTAACGTTTAAACTATAGTCTGTCATTTAGACTATTGTTTCATTGAGATCAATACAAACAATGCATTTTTAGTGATCTTATTTAATTATACTATTTCATGCTCTTACCATCTTTGCCATAAAAGAAAGCAAAAATAAACGATGTGACAAAATGTTTTATCAACCCAACTCCACATAAATGATTAAAATGTCCATTTTAAAAATCATTATTGTCATGTGATGGGAGTTGTTACCTGTTGTTCCTGAAAGCTCAGTCCCACCTGACGTCTTCCTCTTAGCCGTTCAGTTTAAATAAAGAACCAACTGTGTTTCGGTTAATGATTGATAAACCACTCGAACCCCACCCAGACGCTGGCATATGATGTCCTCAATAAAATGATCACAACACGTATGCCACAGAAAGATTAAGGGAAATAGAAAGTTAGGGAAAACTTGCTGGGTGACAACAGTAAATCGTAAAACATGGTAAGGAAGAAATGAGATTAGAGCAGACTAAATATAGACTATAAGGCTTGAAGTGCCAGTATTTATGGCCGAATGCTGGAGAAACGTCATAAAATGTTTTCCTGTGTCAGTAAGGAGACAAAAGCAAAAGACAGCAAAGTGTTTTTCTCTCATCACGTCTTTAATGCTCTCACTACGGTAGAAGCATCCACATCAGAATACACAGTTTATTGCTTCATGTGTTCAGATTGTTATAAAGTGCTACTCAAACTCCAAACGTCCATTGCAAAGTGAACAGGCCAAACACGTTCCGCCACTCAACTGTATGTTTCCGGAAGCTTCTGGAGTCATTACAGCTTCCCGTAATATCAAGGCTATAACTAATGTTCGTTTGAAACGCCTGATAAGGGTTCTATTAGCTGCAAATACTTAGTATGCTTTTATACATCTCCAGCTTAAAGGAACGTCTTCATTTTGAACACTTGCGAAGAAGAGCCTGGAAATATAATATACTAAATGTGTCTTAAAGCTGAAGCTGAGACAATAAATTAATAATAAAAATAATACATACAGTATAGTTTGAAAATCTTTTGAGCAGAGTGGTTAAATAACGTCCAAGAACAATGAGAACAAAAAACCTTGCTGGTGTAGAAGAGAGAAAAGCGAATGTAACAGCACCAGACCTGAGATGAATATTTGGGTGATTCTTTGAGAACTAATGAAGCACCCAACAACATTTAGAAGTTCCTGGGAAAGCATGGAATCTACAGCCTATTATTCGAATATGAGTCTTTCAAATGAACAGCACCACGGGCGAAATAACATTTCTAAAATGAAAGCAAAGCTGAAATAATGATGCTAAAATAATACTGCAATTCCCCAACTGGTGTGCTACTGGAAACTGTGATTAGTTTGTGAATATGAGTTTTAGGAATTCATAAGAAATGGCAGTTTGTGGTGGTTCTATGTTATGAAAAAGCAGTGATATGTGAAAAATGAATAACCTAAAATTTTGCATTTCTCAATGAGGTCCATAAAAACACATTGAAAAAGTAAGCAAAGGAATAATTTTTCAGTCGGTCAAAATCTCACAAATAACCTAAAAATATCACGTCTTTTTCCGCAAGCTTTGATCCAGTTGCTGTGAGTTTACTGTGAGCTTGATTTACTGAAAACTGAGTCACCAAATGTATGCTGTTCATCAGCGTAAATCAAAAAATTTGAGGATTTGTCTGCCCCCTCAAAGCCTAAACAGAGTTGAAAATGGGACGCCTTCAGTAGTGGAGTCTCTGCTCTAGAGGCAGACTGTCCCTCAGACACTTGAGCTGCTCTTCGCCCAACTTGATGCGGTCCTCGAGTTTGCGCTGCTCAATGATTAGAGCCGATTTCATCTTGACGAAGTGCCGATAGTCGGCAAGTCGCTCTGCGCTCAGGTAGCTGGCCAGGATTTCGTACACTACGCGCTCCCTTCGGTCCAAATTCTCCTTCAGCTCCTTGGCGTCTTCGTGCTGGCGCATCAGCAGCTTGCGCTTCTCCGTCAGGGTCTGCTGCAGGGCGGAGATGCGAGAACGCTTGGTAAAGAGGTACAGTATGAAGCATATTTCCAGCTCTGTTCAGTCAAATTGTATTGTTTGTTCAGCTTTTTATGTAGTTGAGAATATTTACAGTCAGGGAACTATGAGGGCTAAAAAACAAACCTCCAAAAATTTAATAATCATTCATTAATCGCAATCGAGGTAAAATGTTAAATTCGTGACATTGATTTATATCGCCCAGCCCTGATCATGAGCTCATTTGAGTCCAGAATATGTTATAATGAGAAAGTATTAAAATCTCCAGGAGTAAGTGTCCGCCCAGTCGTGCTTTTTAACCTTGCATTGGCATACCTTCTCCTCGGCCGACGTGCCCTCCTCCAGGTTGTTGAGGGCGTTCTCGACGCGAGCCAGCCTCCCCGACAGCGACAGCAACAGGCTGACCACTTTGTCCAGATCCCCCACAAACATGCGGAACTTGTCCAGCTCGTTGGGCTTGCAGACGGCCTGCACCGTGGCCTCCACCTCCTCGCCCAGCGCGTTGTTGTCCTGCACGTCCTCCTGCAGACTCTCCCGGGCCTCGCGCAGCACCTGCAGCTTCTGGCTCAGGCTGTCGATCAGCTCTTGCTGCAGGGACACACAGTACAAAACAAATATTACATTATACATGACATGCAATGCATTACCCTGAAAACAATCACCAAACTGACCTTGACAACTCTAATGACTGATGGTGAATTAATGTTAAGCTCGTGTGGAGCAAAAGCCACACGAAAAGTAATAAAGTTCTCCCAGCTTTCCTTAATGGTGGCACCCCCTGGTGGCCGAAATAGAGAATGACAGTCTGAGGGTTTCAGTTGGACCACTGACAAGAAGTAAGTGAGTGATTATTTGTCATTGTGAACACACCACAGCACAGCACACAGTGCACCACAACGAAATATGACCTCTGCATCCGTGAAGGAGCAGTGGGCAGCTTACAAGCTCCCGGGGGGCAGTGCTTGGGGATGGTACCTTGCTCATGAGTACCTCAGTGGTAACTTTACCGGCCCTGGATTCGAACCTGCGACCTACTGATCACAGGGTGAACACCCTACCGTTACACCACAATACCTCAGATCTTCTCAATAAAGGAAAAATGTTAAGTGGTTAATGGTATCTCTAGATAACAACACAAAAGTGTGAAGGAGATGAATAAATAATGAAGAGGACAGTAAAATGTCAAATAAAACAAATTAAAGCCACATTTTAGATTTTAAATAGTAAACTGCAAAGACTGCAATCCACTGAAAGGTTTCTTGCTCTTCTAATGACAAATCTCTAATAAAATCTCTTGCTTTAATAGATTTTCCTTTTTTAACTTCTCAACCGCTGTATCCTAAATAGATTCACAGGAACGAGAGCATAACCCTGAACAGGCAGTTGGTGGCGTAACGGCCTGGCGTTCGCTCTGTACTGTCCTCAAGCTGTGCTCCCTGGGCGCTACCCATGTTAGCTGCCCACTGCTCCTTCATGGATGGGTGCATAAAAATAGACGAATAAAATGCAAGCTGTCATGTGAAGTTGGCTCAGGGCAGGTGTACCTTCTTATTTGACAGGTCATAGTCGAGTTCATCCTCAGAATCCTGATCCTTCATCTGCTCCTGCATGTCCTTCATCATAATGAGGAGTTCCGCTTTGGGAGCTGAGGTGCTGTAGTAGGTGGAGCTTGTCACCACGGCGACCGAAGCAGATATCCTGTCATCCTCTTTCCTGCTTTCAGACACATTTTTGTCATTATCATTAAGTTAAAGATATATGTATGTATGTATTTACAAATATGGCAGATTGTATATCTA
Organism: Distichodus sexfasciatus; assembly: GCA_032718565.1. Lineage (NCBI taxonomy): Eukaryota > Metazoa > Chordata > Actinopteri > Characiformes > Distichodontidae > Distichodus > Distichodus sexfasciatus. Next base: position 4,604,496 of record JAVGVS010000013.1, read on the forward strand.
TATTATACATCCACGTCTGTATATTATCAGTGTTACGGCTCAATATGTTCATTTTCAACACTTTCCATTTTCATTTACAAAATGTTTCAAATAATGGTAGCAACTATTATTTCTTTAATACTTCTACGTAAATGCGACATGAATAATGTCAGTCCTTTTTTGCTTTTTGCCACTGTTTGACTCAAATCATTGCAACCATTTATGATGAAATGTAAAAATAATCTGAAATTCATCTTATCTGAGTACAAATGAGCAGAACTGCAGATTATTATTACCAATTATTTAAAATTTAAAAACACGTACAACAAATACAACATATTTTTTTAATGTACACCTGTAATAAATATAATTAAGTTAAAATAACTGTCAATATTAGTTTTTTATTATTACATGATATAATTATCAAATGAATTAGTCAGTAGATTAACTGATAGAAAAAGTCAGTAGCAACAGCCCTAACCAATATATGCACAGAGGTATAGAAGGAATAAAATGTATTGTATTGATGGTATTACTGGAATAAATTCTGCTGTACACCATTCTTTGTGTTGAGGTTAACCAGTGAGAGGCAATCAAATCCGGTAAATATCTGACCAGCAGAGGGCAGTAAAAGAATTCTTGGGGCAATCATTGCAAACAATTTAAGAGTTATGTAACAATAAAATAAATCTGATTTACACAAGAAATGATACTGAACTGTAGACACAGTAACAAACAGAACTGGAAGCAAACGGCAGCTCACCTCTCTGCTGTGTTTTTAGCATTTGTCTGTTTTGGGCACGATTTTCGTCTGGGCTGTGCCACCTCTAGCAGCTGTTCCCCCTGAGGGTAGATCCCCTCCATCAGGTCCATGGTGGTCTTCATCTTGCTCTGATCCAAAATATCCACCAGACTCTTGTCTTTTCCCATGATGTCCCGGGCTAACTCTTCTCTCTTCTCATCCTCTTCACTGTGCCAAGCAGAAACTTTACTCATCCTCCCTGTCTCCGTGCTCTCTATCAGGGCCCCAACATTCACCTCTTCCTCTAAAGGACTGAAGGAATTGGTGCCTGTCTGTGGACTCTGCTGGATGTAGGTATGGGTCAGAGAGTGGGTCGGTTCTGGAGAGGACGACCGGATTTGTTTTTGAATAGTGGCCTCGTCCGGATCCGCCGACTCCTCCTTGGGTACCAGATAATTTTTGCTTTCTGTCTCGGAATTGCTTTGCGTATGAGTGTCCCGTATGGGGACGTTGTTCCCAACTGAGCTAGGAGCCGGTGTGTTCTCCGTCACGTCACTGCAACGTGAGAGAGCTTACAGGTTAAAATAATAACTAGCAAATATTTATTATATAATAACTAAAATAAATAGATGGGCAATATGTTGAAAATGTTGAATTAATATTAAGCTCACAATAGGGACGAAAACCACACAAAAATGAATAACAGCTCTGCTTAATACTCCTTCTTATGGCCAAAATGGGCAATTACAACCTTAATGGTGGCGCCCCCTTCTGGTCGAAATAGGGAATGACGAGCTTAATGGTGGACAAGAAAGCAAGAAAACAAGAAATAATCACAAGGTGATTTCTCACCTGCAAAGATCTTCATGCCGCAAACCACCGAAAGCTTCCTTGCTCATCTTCTGGGAAGAAGGTACTGATGGTACAGGTACAGAAGAGCTCTGAAGTGAGGAAGAGGAGTTGGTTCCTGTTGAAGGATGGAGCAGTTCTTCATTTTCTGATTTGCCTTCACTCCCCGGAGCTGCAGCAGGATGTGGGTCTTTCTCCTGGGACTCACCCTGACTTGGGAGGGCTTCCAGCAAACTTGATGAGCATGTGGTTTCCTGCTGTGTGCACTGGTTCTCTCTGGGCTTGGCAGGGTTTTGGGATGGAGGGGCCGCACTACTGAGAGGAAACAGTCGCTCGAATACGGGCTCTTGCAAATGGAGGGGATTTGGGTAGGAAGGTGGCAGGCTGGATGCTTTAACTGAGTTGTTAGAGAGGAGAGATGAGGCTTTGTCTCTCTGTTCCAGATTATGCACCACCTTTATATCTGCAGGCTCGGAGATGCTGAGCTGAAGATGTCGTCTCTCAGCACTGGAACAGAAAATACAGCCGCATGGATTTACAAATCCATTCGCAAGGTATGGAACACAAACAACTTGAAATGAGGGCAAAGCTAAAAATATTAGCTTATATCCACTACAACGCTAGGAATGCAGAAATTTAACAAACTATGATTTTTACTTTATGGAAACTGCAGCCTGTAATTTCATCTAGTTCACTTCTCTGTCCTTCTGCAGCAGCACTTTGTGGTTTGCCAGACATTTGGGCTTGTGCTGGTGACACTACAGAACGGAGTCGTTTTACGCAGTGCTCTGGGTGGAGCCGAACACCCCCGATTACTGGTAATCTGAGTATCTTTAACTGGCTAAACTGACACTCATCACCACACACACATACATCCAGCCTGCTTTTGTCCAGGAAAGCGGGTGCAGATGATCACTTTTAAAGGGTTTAAACAACTGAGGCGGTTCAGCACAAGAAGCAAAATCTTCTTTAAGATACAGCAGATAGTACAAAAGATTCTAACCTCTTCATGTGAATCTCCTCTTGGTCCAGCGTAGACTGTGGCTGAGACTCTTCCAAAGGCTTCTGTACTGGCAGGTTGATTTTCTGGGAGAAAATAACAGGAAAGATAGTTGTGAATTCTTTATGCGAACTGCAAGATCTGCAGTACACCAACTAGTCCCCCAAAAATACTAGTCTCACAATTTCATTCATTCATTATCCGAACTGCTCAATCCCTATCGGGGTCACGGGGACCGGAGTCTATCCCAGGAACTACAGGCACAAGGAAGGAACCAACACACTCACACAATCACACTTGCATCCATAAATAAGGTGTGCTAAGTTAATTACAAATTACTGAAATCGAAATTAATGTCACATACTTATTTAATTGTCCCACTGTCACATATCTACAAAAATACTTACACCACCATGGAAGTCTGCTGAAGGAGAGGATCTGGACCTTTCATGGATGCAGACTGCACTGTTGCTTTCCTCCATCCCTGAATCCAGAATGTTCTCTGCAGAGTGATACCTATTAGACGTTCTTCCTTCTGACGACCTTCTCTGCAGGTTCCACGATGCTTCATACTCTGCAAAAGTGCCCAGTCTCTGAAGCTCCTCTGCTGTTGTGGATTTAACTGGTCCAATGTGGTGCTTGGATTTGGACTTGCTATCTACAGTGGGAGACAAGTTATTTTTATCTCCACCTGTGCCTTGACTGGGGCTGAGATGAGATTTCTTTGAGATTGGTTTAGAGAAGGTTGGTCTAGAATGACCTTCGAAAAACTTGCATCGGTCTACAAAGGAGCCTGGAGCTGCCTGGCGAGAGGAATTGTCCTCTACACCCACCTCATTAATTTTGTCAGGCTCTGAGAAGGAATGCACCCTTTTGTCCATGGGAAAACGTTTCCGGCTCCCAATGCGGGAAATGTGGGCATTGCCAGAATCTGGTTTCATCGATGAGTGACCAGGAAAGGTCTCACTGCCAGGAAGCTCCAGGTCTCTCCTCTTGAATGACGTGGCTTGCAGAACCCTAGCTTGGGCCTCTTTCAGGTGATCCTTGTACGTGTTTGTAAAGGAACCATCTGATGAGGATGTGGATGTCTCTGTGGATCTCCAGACACTTGTATCTTCCTCAGTTTCACCAGGACATGTCAACGCTGCAGCGCTCCGACTCTTCTGAAGCTGGGCTCTCTTTTCTTGGATTTCATTGCGCAAGACAGTTGCATACCGGTCGCTTCGTCTTCCCTGCTTCCCGCCTGAGGGATCAGAGACTCCTTGATGTATGCTTCCATTACTTAAAACCATGTTATTGTCTACCAGAATCCGGCTTTCCTGAGCCAGGGAGTGCAAGAGTGGTGTCTTCTGTGGACAGATCTTGTGCTCATTCTTAGACACCCAAGGATCCTTTTGGGCATCATGGTGCACTGTGGTGGCAGCATTCCTCTGGTCTGCATGGTGGTTTGGTACATGCTTGCTGTGCTGGTTCTCGGCAATCCCTCCATCTTTCCTCCACTGGTGTTCCTTCTCTCTTTCCTCAGAGTTGGACTTGATCATCACGTTACTTGCAGCCTCCGATACTGGGGTACTGACTTTCTGTTTGCAGTTGTCATTGGCGATTTTGGTCTCAGGTGGTTGCAGATAATGTGTGGGACACTTAGACCTTTGAACCCTATGCAAATTTGTGGAGTTCCAGTCAGCAGCTGTCTGGTTCTTAGATTCCAACCCCCATCCATCCTCCGCGATTCCCTCTGCAATTGTCTGTGTATGTTGCTGACTGGTGATACAATAGTAGCGGAAATGTGCCATTCCATCAGGGTTGTGGTCCAAAGCTGCGCTAGACAGAGATGCCATGGAGGTTCTGGCCTGGTTCTGGCATCCCGAATTAGTAGGAAGATGCTGCAGACTGCGATAATAACTGCCAACACTTTGTGTTTTAGGAGCTGAAGGATTCCTGTTGTGGATGTAGAAGGGACCCTCGTCACTACGCTGGCGCTGATGTTCGGGTTGGCAGGCAAAGTGGTTTTGGCCTTGACTGACGTCTGTGCTGGACACAGAAAAGGGCTTGTTTGGGTTCAGCTGGTTTGGATTATAGTCTTCAGTAGATAGATAAACATGGAGGAAATCTTTCTTTGAGGTTGCGTTGAAGCTGCACTGTAAATCAGGGCCTCGTTCTCGCACATGGTAGTCTTCAAACTGCCTGTCTCCAACTCTGCTATGGGATTTTGACTGGCAATAGGCAGGCGGACCTTGCGAGTAGGGGATGGTGAATCCCTTCTCGTGGACTTTGGTTGCTGCAAAACTGTCACTCCGTAAAGGTGGAGGGGGTGGCGGAGCCTGTAAGGAAGTGGTGGAAGGCTTTTCTGGAATGTGCCACACAGGGTTAAAATTCTGCCTCCCATTGGATGGAAATCTTGATGCGCTCTGGTCCTCTAGCCTGGGACTGACCCGACCTCCATTACTCACAGGAATTTGTAAGTACCTGTGGCGTTCCTTTGGGCTGCCACGATAGAAAACGCAATCGGTGGAGGGAGTGCTACACTTTGATAAACTTTGGTCAGCAGTGCTAGAAGAACTGGAACCATATGCCGAATCATGTTTTGAGACACCTCTCCTGTCCAGTGAGTGGTCTGCTCCACTTTGAGGCTTATTGGAAGACTTTTCTAGACTTTCCATATTTCCTACTGAGCTGAACTGGCAGGACACATGTTGCCTGTTTGTCTGGCCCCAGCAGCTGGTGAAATCATTTAAGGATGAGCTGGAAAAAAGACAGAAATACAGTAACTTGATCGCTCAGATCTTGAAACCTTTTGTGAGAATGTTATGAGCTGTCATCATGAACGAAGACTGGTGGGAATATCTATAAACTCACCGTGACTCATAATTTGTCTGCCAAACAGGTTCAAGGGCAGCAGTATCTTGAATTGCAGACACTTCTGAGGGATTCTCAGAGACTTTGGAAGAGTGCCAAGAGTGAGGTCTGCATAAAGATTCATTCCTCCTAAAGGGTCAACAGACAACTCTTGTTTTACAACCCAACCATCTCTAAAATATCGCCACATACACCCAAAACAATCATTCACATCCCTTCTTGATTTGTAACAAACATACCCTTTGCACCGATTCCTCCTGAGAAGCATGTGTGACAGAGTTAGAAGAAAATGTTAGACAGAATCATCACCCACACACTCAACGATCTCCACCATTGAAAAAAACTGATTGGGTAGATAGACTGTTAGAACTATTGCACCGGTCATCACCAGTCTGATAGGAACCAATGAAAATAACGACAAGGCAAACAGTTTTAACAACTAATCCCTTGGATTGCACGTTACACAGCACAGCTTGGACAGCACAGTTCACAGACAACACACAGCCATTTAAGTGATGCTGGAGTAAGTGGACAAAGTATATGCGGGAGAGGATCATGGGATGGGGATTGTTGGTAGAACTGGAGAGGGGCCCAACTGTTGCACAATACCTCATAGAACTTCTCAAAATCTTCGTTAGAAAGCTCCTGGCCACATGTATGTCACTGTCAGCAGGCACGGTTTGTGTTACGATATCCACCATTTTCATTTTCCTGTGTAGCATGAAGAAGGGGTGCACACAAACTGCTCAATCAAAACGGTTCAACATTTAATATAGAAGCACACTGAAATGTGCTTTCTACAGAACAATCTCCTTCAAATGCCACAGGTGCGTGGAGTCAAACACAGGACGGCTCTCAGGTCTACGAGCCTGTTTTAGACCTGAAAGCCTTCCTGAAATTAACCAAAAAAGTGTGCAGAAATCTTTAAAAGCTTGTTCAAATGCTTTCTGGATACTTCCAGCATTTAGAGTTGTTATCCAAGTCACAAGTCTGTTTTTGTCCAAACCAGTGCATTTCACTCATGCTTTAAAAGAGCAGCTAGAATGCAGTGGCACACTGTGAAGCCTGGATTTGTGTTTAAACCAGGGCCTGCCAGCACTAAGTACAATAACTCAAGACAAATGCAGCCTGACCATAAAATCCACCCGTCCACCCAACAGACACATAAAAAACATGACTCCACCCTAGACACCCCACACACCCCTGTACCATCCACCAACACTGAGTGGGATTCTGGTGGTGTGTGTGTGTCTGAGTCAGTAAGAGATTTCCTTGGAGGATTAAGAAGATTTAGAGAGGTTTGGGGGCGTGTCCAGTCATAACAAGTGCAATAATCTGCTTCTCTGATTGGCTAATGGCTGATAAACAATGGTTTGGTTACTGAATTAGGAGTCTTGTGTGTTACACGTGACCAAAAGTTCATAATAGTAGAACCTCTCTTTTTTCCTCTGTAATTGCATGGCTGTGAATGAATTAAAGATCCATTTCAAAATCCGGACCACGCCAGCTTTCAACATTCCATAAAAACAATACTTTCTCTTAGATTATAATCAAATTTATGTGACCACTAGGCTGACCCTAACCGTAACCCTAACTAAAATAATACATTCTATATGACAGATTATGAAAAGTCTACATTCTAGGGTCTGGGCGATATGACTGCAAATCAATATCACAATAAACTGAAGATTTAACCTTAATTTTGATTAATAAACAGTTATTGAATTTTGTTATTTTATTTTGTTTGTTTGCTTTACTCTCATAGTTCACTGACAAGGTCTGTACTGCAAATTCAATTCAATTCAATTATTAAAGCTGGGACATTTTTCTCTACAGAAAGTGTGCATATCTTATATCTGGGATTAAAATGAATTGGAGACGCACATATTTAGTCACAAACTGTATGGGATGGAGTCACATGACAACACATGCAGTGGTATATTTTAAAGGTACATGAACATGCACTGGGGAAAATATTAACAGATTACAAAAGTATCGCCAAGCCAAAAAGCATCTTCAAAAATAAATCCTCCAGCAATAAAAGTCACTGTTTTAAAACATCCACCTAAAATAAAGCAGAAGATACTGTCGAGTTCAGACACTAGTCAGTGCAAAACATCCTGATTTCCAATCGGCCACGTCTCGCTTAACTCCCAAGCGAGAGATAAATAAAACAGCGATTGGTTAAATTCCTCATTAACTGAGTCACCACATAGTTGCCCAGGAGCCCCAGCAGTCTGTGTGTGGGCCAGAGGGCAGACATCAGCCTGGACTGCTTGCTGAATAGACTCAGACAAACCAGCACACAAAAGAAAGTGCCACCGCAATCAGAACTGGGCTTAGCACCTCAAACCCTACTGGAGCCCACCACACATCCCTCATCTCTCCCATCACTCTCACAAAAGCACAAAAATGTCATCTTTTAATTGGTTTAAATCTCTTGGATTACGGGCATATGTAGAACCTATTCAATTGTAACAGCAATTAAGTACAGTATGTTCCACTACTAATGAGGATACAATGCAAAGAATCAATGTAACTGTAATAATTATTTACATTTATTTAAACAGTGAAAAATATATGAACTGCTGAAACCAAGATCTATATTTTGGCTTCACAGCATGAGCGTACGATAGTAAACATATTGTCATTAAGTGTTACTCTTAGAATGGCAGATCATGAACCTGCAAGTGAAAGCTGAAACATTTCTGGAATATTGATTATCGATCAGCTCCAATTATGTAGAAAATAACAGAAGCACCATTTCATACTAGAACTTAACCCTTTAACATATAAAGCACAAGCCCTTTGGCTCGGATAAAGCAGGAGGACAAAGAATAAAATGCCTGCATAATGTACAATCAATTCTGTTTACTGACTGTCAGAAGCTGTTTAGTGAGTGACACAAAGCTTCAGCCGTACTACACCCGTGTCTAAATCTGGCAACGTCTCAAATCCTGTGAGGAGAACGACCGCTGCTGCACCTCATCCCTCTGTCTCGTGATGTAACAGGTGCCAAGGTAAATAAGGACACTCCGAACAGTGGCTTTACCAACTGTTAAAACCCAGAACGTTAACACTTCAGAACAGTCGAAGCCTAAAGTAAAATATAATTGAAGAATTCAGTAAAACTTAATTATTTACTGAAATCTTCAGAACAGTCTTTATAGAACTAGAGGTCTAAAGTAAACTATGCATGAAATATTGAGCAAAACAGGACGTTCAAGATTTACATAATTTGTCCAACTTGTTTCCATTTCACACTTTTAGTTCACAGAGCTGTCAATGCACATATGATCATTACTGTAAATATATATAATAAGGCAAATATGAGTAAACTTCAAATAAACAAATAAAAAGTATTGCTTACAGGAAGTTAACGGAGATAAAGGAGACCAAACTCAAATCTACTCGGTTTTGTAGAAGATACAAACATTTGCATTTAAGAACTTACTACAGTTTAAAGCAATCAGATATTTAAAATTTACCTGATCAGACGACGTAAAGATGTATTCCACACTGGGAAATAGCACAAAGGACACAGTAATGATTTTCGCCTCCCCTGTTAGAGAGCTCTGTTCCCTTAAAGTCTCGTCAAAACAACAGTCTCACATGCGAGAGCCAATGCTGCCGGCACACTGGACTCACCTAGGCAATGGCACCATCCATTTAGCCAACGAGAAGGGGGAGTTCAGGCAAAAACGTTTTTGGGGGATTATAGACAAACAGTATTTCCAGTATTTGTGTATAACAAAGACACAACAAATTACCAAATGCCAATTTTCCGACCAAACACATACAACCTAATTTCAAATAAATAAACACGTTCTACCTTCCCACGTCAGTGTCCTTCGCTGTGGTAATGTTTGAGCAGCTTTGCAGTCTGTAATTGGATTCGAACGTAAAAGTGGCAGCATCCAGGAGCTGCTGTAAGATTGTAAAAAAAGTTTACATTTGTTTCCTAAGATTTTAATTCTAGCAGATACTGATCTATATGAGTTTGATCTTTTTATCAAGGTTGATTAAGCTTAATGAGCTGGTGTGTATTGTGTTAAAGTGAAAGTGAGTGATTATTTTGTCATTGTGAACACACCACAGCAGAGCACACAGTGCACCGCAACCAAATGTGACCTCTGCATTTGACCCATCCGTGAAGGAGCAGTGGGCAGCTAACATGGGCAGGGCCCGGAGAGCAGTACTTGGGGACGGTACTTTCCTCATGAGTACCTCAGTGGTAACTTTACCAGTCCTGGATTCAAACCGGCGACCTTCTGAACACGGGGCGAACACCCTAACCGTCACTCCACCAACTGCCCTCATACACTGTAAGTCAAAAAGGGACATATGTCCATTAGGCATCTTTGTCCATAACTTGACTAATTTTTAACATGCTAGCATAACAGTTGGCAGTGTAGCGGTTAGGGAGTTGCCTCCGTGGTCAGAGGGTCGCCTGTTCAAGTGCCGGACCGGTAAAGGCACCATTGAGGTACGCTGTCAAAAAGCTGCCGCCCACCAGATGGGTCAAATGCAGAAGTCACATTTAGTTGTGGTGCCCTGTGTGCTGTGCTGTGTTCACAATGACATCTCCAGTCTTGAGTGTCTTACTACTGGGCTTCCCATATACTTTATATACATAATTCAAGAATTAAGCTATAAAAATGTACTACAGTGACACACGCTATTACCACTAGATGGCCCAAATCATCCAGTCAGGAGGAGCTCACATGTCTGAGAAGGACCTTTGTGCTGGAATGGATCAAGTGTCCCGTGCACTGAAGCACCTGACATCAGGTTACCGCTAATGATGCTGAAGTCATCACACTGGAAAAAAGCCACTCACTAAATTTGAAGGCGGAGACATTACGAACAAAGGCCCGCTTAGAACTGTAATAGTGTATGTTTGGATGAGCAGATCGTCCTCAGGAATCAGTGGCAAAGTAAACTTAAAGGTAAAATGCTGATAAATGAGGCCCACTGCTTGTATTTGATACAGAAATGAGCATTAGATGTAAGTACCCTCAGACACTGATTGCATATTAGTAATTTCAAGAAATTTTTTCAATTAAAAAATTTAAAAAGTGAAATATTTATAATTTAATATTTTTCAGAGCGATTTCCGAATATCAGGTACTGTCTCCCTGGAATAATTTGGTGTCCTGTTTAGGGGCCCAATGGAGGAAGTTTTGGCAATAAGATGAAGTCAGATTTGAGTTCAGTTAAAACATTAAAACTTTTGGACAAGAAACTGCAACTTGCACACAGGCCACATTCCATAACTCCACGTTTTTTTCCCTTTATTCAGTCATTAGCTCCTAATTAGACTCCCTCAGACGCTCCTGGGGTTTCCCCGACCTTTTCTGGCAGGGGCCAAGCGGTCGAAAGTAACAGCTGTGTGAAGCCCGGCCCGGCACTGGTCGACTCGGCCCAGAACCTTGGCGCTGGAATCCAGACAAAGGCTCTTCGAGACGAAGCCATGGTGCCGTCGCACAATGGTGACCCTCAAGCCTCTTTTGTGTCAGCAGCGGTTGCTCGTACAGAATAATGAGGACCTTTTGTTCCACTTTGCTAAATAACAGTGTCATCCACAAGCAAGCGGCAGGGACCTGGCGTTTCTCTGAGGTCGGAGCGTAAAACCAGAGTTGGCAGTTCCAAAAGGCTGCGGAAAGTAAGCTAAAAAGAGATGAAGCAAACAAGCCTGCTCACTACACACTCGTATTTTCTTTGTCGCTTTGGATAGTTAGAAAAGACAAAGATTATTCATGTTTCTCTGATTTTAAATAAAATTATAATTTTTTTTGAGGGAGTTATTTAAAGGTAATAGGTACGTGCAAACCCTTCTTTATACCACACATCATAATCTTTCGCAGAATTCCACATTAACTTCAGTTCTCACACAGCATCCATGCAATCTCCTGCAAACAGATGGCTTTCTGTGATTCACATTCATTCTTAAGTACAGCAGAATCATCACTTCTTTCTCTCATCTAATAAACAACGTACTCATATTACTAACAGCTACCTCAGTATACACCAACTTATATTACTTATGGTAACCTCGATTACGACCTAAAAACAAAAATGCCTTGTTTAATAACACCAACCCCTTTAACACTCAAGTCTCAGTAACACAGTTCACTTCACATGTCCACACTTTTCAAATAAACGACATTTTAAACATAGTTCTGCTTGAGAAATAACAGCAACTGACACGGCCCATTTCAGCACAGGCTGCTTTTTTGTTGAAGAGAAACACGATCCCTGCTGCAGCACCAAGTCTCGGTAATGATCAGTTATCACGAAAGCTGGCTCTATTTTAATCATAGTATATGGTATGGCAACAACTAACAGTCTAACAACTACGAGGACATTATCACGCCACAAAGAATCTCAAACAACAAAAACAAAGTGGCGTACTGACAAGGTCGGCGAAACACAGCAACCAGAACCCTCACTCGCTGCATAGCAGGGATTTGCTAAATAAATGTCAAGCGCTCTCAAGCCCATCTAGGCTGCTCTCCTGGGTGAGTGTGTGTGACGTTTATAGTTTAATACTTTATCAATAGGAGTCAAACCTGAAAAAAATGTGGAAACGTTGGTCTGAGTTGCTTCAAAATATGAACAAAAAGTGGATGAGGGAACAAATCAAGTATTTAGAAAGTGCTTTATATGAGATTTGAAAAATCCATATATATATATGTATATATATATATATATGTGTGTGTGTATATATGCAGTATGTATATATAATGTACATATATTGTAACTATATGTACTGTGTGTACATATGTATAATGTATACAGTATATGCATATATACATTATATACACATATACTACACATGTACTAAACATGTATACACATACATACTGTACGTATATTATTGCGATATAGCCAAAATTGTGGCAAAATTACTCAAAGGCCACACTGTCCAGCCTTAGAGAGCCAAGAGATCCTAAACTTCACAGTGGGTTGTAATCGAGCCAGACACCTACCGTCTCAGTCCCAGCACCAGAGTCTTATAGGAGCTCTTCACCAGGCAGATGGCCTCCTGTCTGTAGCCACTTAGGGCAACTGCGTTAATGCAGACAATCTCATCACCGACCTGGAGGACTGACGCTGCCGGGCTTCCCTCCTCCACCTGCACACACACACACAGTACACACGTATGATGTTACCAAATGGAACCACTTCTAGTTACTACAATTACATAACACCATATTACAATGATGTAATGACAGTGGTAAGATATTTTGGTAAAGACGTTGTTGGTCCTCACGTTCTCTTCTGCTTCCAACTTTTTTGGAACGCCACGTATGGCTTAAGATGTTCTGCATAAAATGGTAAAATAGCTTAAAATGTTCAGACGTTGTATATTACTTTTCTTTTGGAGAGCCAAAATGCAGCCCTCGGGTAAGATCACAAAATGTGACACTCCATGACATCATCCTGACCTTTTCATCCCATTGAACCATTTTATCACTCCCTATTGACTTTATTTCCAGTTTTTACCTTTTTCATCAATGGGAAAGTGTTACAACTGTTGCCACAATCGAGTATTCAATCGATTTTCTTATTGATTAATCGAGTACTCGGATAATTTTTTTTTAAGACAATACATTTGTTTTTAGGCTTATTCTAGTGTGTGAGTAGAAGTTATCGTCATTGTGACGCACCCATCAGAGCCGCGTCACAATAAAACGTTTAGCGCGCGATACAGAATCAACTATGGAAGATCTATGGGAAACTCAATAAACGACTGTATTGTGAGTAGAACGCTGGTTGTTGTAGTTATTTATCAGCTAACATATACGTTTTGTCTGTAATAAAGGGGACGTTTATCTGAACTGGAGCGTTTTAGCGAGTAATGTACTGTTTAACTTTTTACACCTATGTTTCTGTATATTAACGAGTAGCATTAGTGCTGCTGTCTCACCGCGAGAAGGTCCTGGGTTTGATCCCTGGGTCAGCTGTGGGGCCTTTCTGTGTTTGTATGCTTATCCCGTGTTCAAAATGCATATTTTAGCACACAAACTCTCAGGGTGAATTGCAGTAGTCAGAAACTCTGAGCTGCAGATATGCTAAAATGGTCATCCTGACTTCAGATGTCAATTTCATCTCTCACTCTCACTCCTAATTCTTCTGCAGCCACATTTGACAGTTTTTAACTGACTAACGTCCTGTGGGAAATTCTGCTCAAACATGATACGGCTCCTTCGGCACTATCGTCAGCACATTTCCAAAAAAAAGCAAACATTTACCCGACCACAACCATGATAACAACCCCGACATCACTCCAAAAAATAAAGACAGTGAAAGCAAACATGAATCCGACCCAGATGGAGGTGATGAGGGTGAAAAGGACGAAACTGCTGAATCATGGTTTAAGTAAGAGGGTGTATGAGAAAGAGCCAAATACAAGAATGTAAAAGTTTAGAGGAAATAACCAGACTACACCACACAAAAGATAACAGTAAGCATAAAATCAATATTAAACTTTATGCCTTCAGAAAATATCACTCAACACCATCGTGGAAACAATGGTAAACCTCCCGGCAAAACTTGCCATCTAAATTTACATTTTACAGCATTTAGCAAGACTTTACATTTCCTAATTACAGAGACAGTTCCCCTGAAGCAACTTGAGCTTGACAGTGGGCACAACTGTTGGTACAGTAGAGCTGGTTTTGGTACAACTTCTTGGTCAGAAGGTTAGTATCCTACAAGTAAGGTCACCACCACCAGTCTGCCATATCCTTGTTATATTCATTTCTTTTATAGAAATAACTGAAAAGCAACCTGAGCATAACTGTTAAAAATGCAACAGGTTGAAACTCTAGCTCGCTTAGAGCCTGTGCTTCACAATGCATGAGCTCCTGTGAGAAGAGAGCCGAGTCTCTGGCACAGAAGCGCATTGTGATGAAGCCTGACTAAGCAGATGAACAGGAGCCATGCATTTCTTCAAGAGATCCCTGTTAGTGACCTGTAACTAGGTTAAAATTAACAGTGGATTGGAAAAAGAGTCATTTATGGCTTGAGGCCCTGTTGAAAACTTGAGATTATTTGGAGTTTCGCACATAGTTGAGGGTTGTGGCTTTTCTGTCAAATCTCAGCGGAGGGACAAGCATGAGCCTAATACACAGTTTTGTAAATTTTTTGGGGTTGTGGCAAAAACAATTTTGTGTTGTCAGTGAGCGTGTGATGTCACCGACCTCGTCACTCACTTTTATAAATAGCCATGTCCATGTTTATGAAGATACAGAACATGCAACAATGACAGGACACATCAAAGCCTGAGGCCAAGGTGGTGATACTGGTGTCAAACAAAAGTACAATCGTTTAGTTTCAACTCAGTACACGGCTTCATCTCAACACACAAGCACACATGAAACTGATAAATAATATTTACTTCAGGTTTCCAGGAAATGAAGTGCACACTTCCAGGAAAAAAAATATGTTGAACATTTTAATGAGAACCAGCTTGTTTAGACTTTGCTCCATAGCACACGCTGCAACCTGACAAGTCACATAAAAATTCAACAGTGGATTATTTCATCCACAGAGCTAAAACTATAATAAAGACACAATCCCAAACTTCTAACTTTGATAGCTGTGTTCTGAACTGAATAACTGTGATAAGCATGACCTTGAGAAAGCTGAATGTTCTAATCCAGGGCTAAATTTATCTTGCTGCGCCTCATCAGTTCTCCTCGCCACCCTCATGGCACGCTGACACAAATAATTCGGCAGGTTCTGAGAAATCCCACAAATCGTGCACATTCCTCTCCGGCTCCTGGTACGGCCAGAGCCTCCACTATGACCCTCGCACTCATACCTCACTTTTTGTTAACAGAAAAGTTAGCAAAAAGCTATTTGGATGAGACCCTTAACTTTGGAGTGTGGTTGGAGTTATCAAATTGCATGCTGGCAGACTACATAATGGGAAAAACAGCGTGACCTGAACCAGAGTTTCACTCTATCCTGTTTTGATGCATTTCAAATTTCTGCTTGATGAACATCAAAATGTAGACTCCAGCATGGCAACAAAAACACACCTTGACTGTAAAAGGATCCTGATTTTCTAGATAAAAGTTTAAATTAGTACCTTCTATTTTAAACTTCCACTGACCACAACACTATTTCATGACTGTAACGCCACAAATGAATTATGGCTTGTCATAATAATATACAGACGTACACAAACGTGGAAACTGCTAAAGAACAAAAACGAATGTAAATGTTTCTTAAAGGTACCAAAGTCACCCACATCAGTGTTCATTTATTATTAGCCTGTTTTAGTGAATGTCAAAACAGTGCGTGGGCTCTTTTTTCATTTCAAACAACCATGATGTACAAAAAAATCAAGTAAGGCACTGATGGATACAACTATCATTCAGCTATCAATTATAGTCGAAGAGAACTAAACTAAATGTTTCACATGGTATTTCAAATGAAAGGGTCAAACAGATAAGCCGTCTCTTCCCATCAAAATTTATATTGTAAAATCTGCTCAAATATGGGATAGTCCTAATTTATAAAATGTATGGAAATGTAGGATAGTCTTGCAAGATGTTTTTTGTAAAAATGTTACTGTTTATTTGCATCTCTCAATTTTGCACTCAAAATCGGGTAAAAGAAGGAATAGTGACACATGCAAGAAAAAGAAAAGACAAAACTTCAACCATGATAATTCCAAAAAATTTAGTGTTCATTCATTCTGCACTCTGAGGGGAATCGTTTGAGGTGTATATTGTACTTTTGAGTCAGATGCACCATTTTGTCAAAGAAACATTAAATGGTTTAATCTGATCATTTGGAACTGAGATTTGAGTCTCAAGCCCAGTTTGATCTCTCTTTTGCAACAATTTAATTTGTATTGTAGCATCATACCTACAAGAGTCTCTGTTGCAGCTGGTTTGACATCATCCACTGAGATGATCAAAGCGCGTAACAAGTTTGTATTTTACACGTTAAAATGAATGCTGAATATTAAACTGTTGTTTAAACCGTCTACATGAGGGGTTCTGCCCTACCCTGGTAATCAGAAGGGGTTCGTGGTACTCCAGCCCTCCTCTGAGAGTGAAACCCCACGGAGCTCCACCGTTCAGCACCACCTCCAGCACCGCGCCTCTCCCTGGATCAGCCCCGCCGTGGGGCTCCGGGCAGCGCCACGACTCCTTCGCGTCTCCAAACGCGCGCTGCTCCCCGGACAAAACTCCCAAATGCAACGCGGAATTTACGACTTCCATGGACAGGTCCCAAGTCTTGTCACAACAGAGAATATTCAACGACTCTATCAAATATGCATCTATTATTTCACTGCATACTGACGTTCTCTTTCATGCCGAAGTCTCCGTAACGCCGTGCTTTTATCGCGTTTACAAAGCACAGGAAAATATTCCAAGGATTTACGAGGATCATAAGCGTAGGGTGCGTGTCCAGACGACAATAACCGTACTTTTCGTCTTCACCCTCTTCTACATTTCGTGGCAAAAACCACCTGCGTCCTCCTCTTGATCGAACAAGCTTGAAGCACAAAACGCGTGCTGTTACTCGGACAAAACTTCCAAATGCACCGTGGAATTTACAACTTCCATCGACAGGTCCCAGGACATATCACAAGAGCAAAAATATAGCAGATCGTCTCAACGACTTTATCAAATATGCATATATTATTTTATAGCATACTGATGTTCTTGTTCATGTCGATGTCTCATAAAAGTCGTGCTTTTATCGCGTTTACAATGCACCGAGGCTGAAGAAAATATCCGAAGGATTTACACGGATCATAAGCATAAAGCGCGTGTCCAGGCGATGACGATGATGACGATGAAGACCGTACTTTTCTTCCTCCTCCTCTTTTCCCCACCTACATTTTGTGTCCAAACGACCTGTGACCTGTGATCTTGACAGTACAAGTTTGATGCAGGCAATTTCATTTTTACTTAATAATTAGAATACAGACAGAATCCCTCCTCCGACAAGAATCCAGATACCGAGCAATGGGGACAAACAAATCCCAAATCTTTAACGCTGTCCCCAAAGCTGGCTCTCCCAGACAATAGTATTATCACAGATGAACGGTGACCGAATCTGAAATAGTATATGTATATTTTCTGTAAATAATTGCTGTCTTCAAGACATTTTTATGGCACTTGTCCTGAAGTTGCCGAGGATACTGACCTGTTGCGTGCTCGCGAGCGCCATCTGTTGGTAAACAGGTAGAAATCTTTTCCTAAGCATGTTCGGCCTAAAAAGATACTTAAAATAAAGTTTCAGATTTTTCTGTCACTTGAGGCACACATGATAAACCAATCAGCCGTTTTGTTTGATAGAAAAGGTATAGCTCCAAATATAGATCTAATAATGTGCACCTGCTCAGAAGCGCCATCTGCTGCTAAACAGATCGAGATGGTCGAATTTCCTCTTCTAGTTTTGGGGATCTAGATCGTTTGGGAAGTTTGTTTAAGACCCTAGAGTCTTAAGAGTTCAGGAGAATCAGTAAGGTTTCACCATCTAATTGGGTTGGGTAACAAGCGTTGACATGAGTCACAAAATAAGTCTTGTCTGAGAGTTTGATCTTTTTTCTGTTCCTGATTCGACCAGGTATATGTGTTAAAATTAATTAATATACAAATAATTGTAGCATGCAGAGGTTCAAAGCCTCCCTGTAACTACCTTCAAAACCCAGCTGCCCTCTGTTATGACCCCTGAGGAACCTAACTCATAGTTACTCCATGGTCCCTGTCCTAGAGGGCAGGATAGAAAAAGTCAACAATTGTTCAGTACGAGAAGGAGAAAGGGACATTTCTACTGGACACTCTTGAATTTTGTCTTTGTATAGCAGAAAACCTGTTTTATGAATCTGACCTGAATTAAATATCCAAAGAAGCTAGGATTTTTTATATTAAAATCTTTTTTTTTTTTAATCTGGGAAGGTATTGCCACGAAAGTGATCACGTGACACACTTGTCGTAACATAAAAAAAGTTTTTTAATCAAGGTTTAATTGGGTTTAATTGAGTTTCCAGTTGAGTGTTTATGTCTATATTGACTTTAAAGTAGCCTATATCTTATAGGCTTCTGCTTCATACATGAGTATATTATGGTTATTTTGGGGAGATATTCAGAGTTTATAAAAACATTCTTATGAGTGCAAACAGATGGAAAGACTTTTAAAACGTCATGTAAAGGCAAACTACCCTAGCCCTCAAAAAAGATAAAATGGATCGAAGAAAAGGCAAAACCTTCATAGCCTAGCATTTACCTGAGAAGCATCTAAGTCACTGTACTACCATTTCCTGTTTCTCATGCTGTTGTTTTGTTGAGGAAGCCCTCGGACGATACCATTACATTCGAGGATGGTATACTAAAATATTCAGACTTAATTATTATCGCCCATTGATATATTAGGACGAGACATTATCTGTATTAAGGATGATAATCATTAAACACAAACAACTAAGAGATAATTTTATTGTCACAATGAATGGTTTTATGCTGTCAGCAACAAATAGCGTGTGTTCCCCCTCTCTTGCTGTTGTTGCCATGTTCCCGCTTTCTCTATGGGTGTGGTGAAGAGGGAGCTTGTCTGAAAACGGAGCCAAACCCTGGATTGGGCGCCTGGCCCTTTAAATAGCCGAAAATCGCTCAAATTAGGCGTTTTATATTGTCGTTTAATTGCTATCCGTTACAATGTGCGGATTTTGAAACCTCTCCCTTTAAAATCCGGCTCGTCGTGCTCCAAAAGAGCTCGTATCAGGTAACGTTAAACATACTCGCCGTTTCTGATTTCTGTCGGGTTTTTTTCCGCCGTATTTCCTGCTTCCACACCACGACACCGTAAGCAACAAGTTGATGTGATGTGATGAACTGGAATCTCGTTTTATTCGTGTTTATTGTGCTCTGTTGGGTTTAATAGTGCGCTAATAACTAATAGCTAATTAATCAGTCGGCTACTTTGTCGGGTAAAGCCGGAGAGGCTCCTCACAACGCGCACAACAGTGCTAGTAAGTAAATATTTGGTCAGTGTGGTCAGTCTGTCCAACAGATTTTCAATATGCGGCCTATAAAGGACAGAAAAACCAGAGGAAGGATTCTCAAAACGATTTAATTTTACATTTTAGTTGTTGGTTGACCTCTTGATTTATTTTTAGACGAAGAAAGGTATCGGAAAGGCTCGGAAAGTTCACAGATTTTGAAGAAGCGACGACAGCAGCCTTTGCAAAGATATATTGCATTGTAGTGATGGTAGAATATTTTTTTCCCACACTATAATTACAGGATCATCCCAGTACCATTGTAATTTCGATATAAAACATCATGTTTCCCATACATATGTATATCGGGGAGGAAATTAAGACCAAATTGAAATGTAGCCCGCGAGCATATAATGTTAAAAAAATAAAATGATCAGCATAGTAAGGTTACCGTAGTTATTTACTGTAAGGGCCATAACGAGCAAATCTCAACAAGGCCGACGGATGTTTGTTTTTGCTGATCTTATCCAGAATCCCGTGTGTAACACAGTACATACACACTGTAGTGTCCTGGTCTGATGTTTGTCCCTAACATTGTATTGCAAACTACAAGCATTAGTGTTGCTGAAAGAAATTACACGTTTTATAAAGAGCAGGAAACAACCTTTCAGGGAATAACCTTTAAACTACATGAACATCACACTTTTGCTTTCACTTTTACTTGAGTAAACTGTGGTGGTTGCTCAAGATTCTGGTAAATGTACTGCATGTCTTTAATTGCCCGTTTGATTTTAAATTCTCTTGATGGCCAGGAATTAAGTAGCATTCAGATAACATTATGTAAATCTTTATATTCAGGATTTGTCGCATGCGTTGCTGTCGAAATGTAAATGTGGTTCACAAGTTGATTAAGATGAGAAAAAATGATATCTATCTGTCTGTATATATTGCTTTATCATATTTAATGATCAGATAAAGTATGCAGAGTACAGTATTAAATCAGTTCATTTTTAAATGTCTCATTTTAGTCTTATTAACAAGGATAGATGGTCTCAGTTTTTTGAAATAATGGTTCTGAAATGTCTGGAATAGGCAGTTACTGAGTGGGATGACTTTCTGATGACTGAGTGATTGAAACCTTGTGTTGGTGACCACAAGATTGGAGTTTTAAATCTCAGGAGAGCTGAAAAAACTGCACTTGGTCTCCAGAAAAACTGTAATTGCATCTGTAATTCAGGAAATGGAAGTCGTCCTGGATAAAGAGCATCAGCTAAATGGCATAAAAGTCTTCATGTACACAAATTTTAAAAACATCTTCATGATGTTTAACACTTATTGTGTTATCTGCATTTCTATGGGAAGTTCTGCCTGGCGAGTCTGTGCCAGTTGCCTCTGTACAACACAGTGGACAATGGGGTGGCAGCGCTGAGTAGCTCTTTTGTCGATCTTGTGCCATCCTCTTGATTGGACAACTTATTTTAAAGGCCTGATTACAGCATGCGTCCCAACAATTAAAAGATGAAGATTCAAAAATTTTAAATTCTATTAGAATTCTTAATTCTTAAGTTTTTGTTATATAAATAAAATTGGGGCTTCTCACCCTTTTTCACTGGGACATTGTGCAAATACCGAAAATTTGGAAGGGTGAGTTGGTATTACTGGCTACTTTATGATGCTGTGAAACCCCAGATTTCAACAACTTTTTCCATTTATCTGAAGGCTTTTGCTCTGAATCCAGGCCCTGTCTGGGTTTCTTTCTCTGCTAGTGTTGGTCAAAAGCCAAGACAATGAGTGAACTGGAGCAGTTACGGCAGGAGGCAGAGCAGCTCCGCAATCAGATACGGGTGAGAAGGTTCTTCATGGACAATGAAGTTTTCAGTTATTAGTATTAAAGTATGCAGAGGTTATTTTTTCCTCTGTGTCTCACAATATAAATGTTGTCTTCTAAATACTTTTTCCACTATTCCAGGATGCCAGAAAGGCTTGTAGTGACTCCACCCTATCACAGGTATGTGGGGAAAACTGGAAAACCACTTCTAATAACATTTCAACAGACCAACTGACTTATAATGACTTACACATCTTTGATTTTTCCAAGGACTGTTACGATTACTGTATGCTTTTAAAAATGCTCCAGTAGCAAAGGACAGCTACCTGCTTTAATGTTACATTAATGATATAAAATTCTTACTTCCTATGACTTTAAGCATTAAATTCTTGGAAACGTCTCTCATTATGGTGTCTGGGTGTTGCTGAAATGTGTTTGTGTGCTTGTATGGAAGATCACTGCTGGACTGGACTCGGTAGGGAGGATACAAATGAGAACACGGCGCACGCTTAGAGGTCATCTTGCCAAAATCTACGCCATGCATTGGGCCAACGACTCCAGGTGTGTGTGTGTGTGTGTGTGTGTGTGTGTGTGTGTGTGCGCGCCTGAATGTGAGTTTGGGTGGCTTGTTGTGCCAGTGGTCCAGGAGATCTTTAGATAACTAATCACAATAAAAGTGAAAGTGAGTGATTATTTGTCAGTGTGAACACAGCACAGTGCACCACAACCAAATGTGACCTCAGTATTTGACCAATCTGTGAGGGAGCAGTGGGCAGTTAACATGGGTAGCACCCGGGGAGCAGTGCTTGGGGACAGTACCTTGCTTATGAGTACCTCAGTGGTAACTTTACCAGTCTGGTATTCAAACTGGCGACCTTCTAATCACGGGGTGAACACCCTAACTATTACTCCACCATCTGGCCCAGTGAATTTCACATGAAACTGTATTGAAACTCTGTATCAGGAAGATTTATGATTCAGAGAAAAGAGATTTCCGTTCTTTTTATATCCTTTAGGGTCTGTATAGTGAAAAGAGGAGTAAGTGTGTCTTTATGCTTGTTGTGTTTGTGTTTAGGCTGCTCGTCAGTGCCTCCCAGGATGGCAAACTAATCATATGGGACAGCTACACAACCAACAAGGTAACAACACCTAATGCACCTGCCTCAGTCTGGGAAACTGATTTCATTTGTGGCGGTTTTTTTTTACACCTGTGGTGTGATTGCTTGGTTTAGATCTGGGCAGAATATTGATATGTTGCATTTACTCCTCAGTTCGATGCCTTCGATTTAAGTCTAGATATTATAATGCCGCACACAGTCACAGTATAAACTGTACAGAGGAGTTTGAATGCATTGTTTCTTAGGTGCATGCCATCCCGCTGCGCTCGTCCTGGGTCATGACCTGTGCCTACGCCCCATCTGGCACGTACGTGGCCTGCGGCGGACTGGACAACATCTGCTCCATCTACAGCCTCAAGACTCGCGAAGGAAACGTCAGGGTCACACGAGAACTGCCCGGACACACAGGTACAGGCGGCCTTAATTTTTAAGGATCTGTATTATATAGATTTATATTAGCTTTTGAAATTAATCCATCCAAATGCATTTCTATAAATATGTATGTGGCAAAGAAGGAATTTGAACCTTAAATCTTAAGATGCATTAACCCCTCAGACTTGGAACATATACAAGGGTTCTTTTTTCCCTCCTATTTTTCTGCAGGTTATTTGTCTTGCTGTCGCTTTCTCAATGACAACCAGATTGTCACCAGCTCTGGAGACACCACATGGTGAGTTGTGGATGACTTGACTTTATCCGTAGACTAGTGCAGAAGTATGTTCTTGAGTTCTGCTAAGCTAACTTTTTACTGCAGGGCCTTTTTGTGGATAAGAATATATGTAAGTTTTTTTTAAACCATAACCTGCTGGAATTTATTTTTAACATTTTAACTGCAACTTTTGAATAAAATGCCAATCATTTATTGTGACATGCATTGTATAATTTTCTAAAAATTGATTTCAACTAGTGCTGGAAATTGATAAAAACTTGCGAAACATGAAATTAAGGGTTCCTCTGCAGGAGTGGCCCAAAAATCGGTGGACGCTAATCTCTCATAAAAAGGCGTTGAGCAGTCCTGCTTTAAGCAGCCCACAAACACAACTGACTGTCTGTCCCCGCCCCCACCAGTGCATTGTGGGACATTGAGACGGGCCACCAGACCACCAACTTCACGGGACACACCGGAGACGTGATGAGTCTGTCGCTCAGCCCCGACTCCAAGACGTTCGTGTCTGGCGCCTGTGATGCCTCCTCCAAGCTGTGGGACATTCGGGACGGCATGTGCAGACAGACCTTCACCGACCACGTGTCGGACATCAATGCTGTCTGCGTGAGTCTGGAAGGAATTTTCTAGAAATGTGTCAGGAATTGCACTACATAAAACGGATTTAAAACATTGTGTTTCAATAGTTAATTTTTTCTTATTTCTGTTTAGGAGAGTTTGGAATATTGGGCCTCATTCACCAGCAGTTATTAAGATAAATTTGTTATTAAAACCGATTTATGCAGAATGTTTTCTTATTTGTGATTTATTCTTAGGTAATAACAGAATCTACAAATGCTGAAGAACACGTTTTTATATTTCTGTTTATGAAAAACATCAGCTTATTGGGTTTTCTTCAATTCTACAGTTGCAAAATATGCTTTAAACATCTTAATACTCTTAAGAACAAGAGAAAATCATAAAAAAATATTGGTGAGTGAGGCCCATTGATTCCTTCTAGAATTCCGTCGTCTTTAACGTCGCCGTAATCTCATCTCGTAGTTTTTCCCCAACGGAAATGCCTTCGCTACGGGCTCGGACGACGCCACCTGTAGGCTCTTTGACCTGCGCGCCGACCAGGAACTCATGATGTACTCTCACAACAACATTATCTGTGGCATCACCTCTGTGGCCTTTTCCAAGAGCGGGCGTCTCCTGCTGGCCGGCTACGACGACTTCAACTGCAACGTCTGGGACACGCTTAAAGGAGAGCGAGCAGGTAAAGCCTTCAGGTTTCTGCAGGAAATTAATGCTCCTGCATTTGTGCTAGGACTGGGCAATACAGCTTGGTTGGTGTTGATAGGAATGGGTACTTTTAGATGAAGTTCTCAATGAAGTAATGAATTTTTTATCAAACATTTTTATTGCTATTGACTAAGTGGCAATGGCAGTTAGGACTAGAGGTCGATCCATATTGGTTTTTCAGGGCCGACATCAGTACCGATTATTGCTAGTTAACGGGGCCGATAACCGATATTTGGAACCCATATATATATAAAAGAAAATCTGTGTCAAAATTTTGAATTATACAAACACCAAGCTCAGCTAAATCTCTCCTCAGCAGTGGATCCACAGTAGTGCACCTTGTAATTACTTAATATCGGTGATTAAACACTGATATCGATAATCAGCCAAATGCCTAATATCGGCCCCCAGTAATCGTTCAACCCTTAGTTAGGATTGTGACTATTTTTTTGTCTATTAGATTGACCAGGCCACTTAATCTAAACGACTCATTGTCTTAGATGTTAATATTCGCATATTGCAAAACAAAGTAAGATATATTTTTTGGCGTATACCACTCAGAACGAAGAATTTTTAATAAGTAAAATTTTAATACGTTTAAAACATTGTTGACGTCACTTTTTCGCATCTTCGTTTTTTCGCTGTCGTTTTTGTCGCCTATGTTGTCTACAGAACCTACAGTATATAATATGTTCCCTTTATATTTTATTTAGTTTAAAGTTTGTGTTCTTATAGAGCAGCGTGTTCTCGTTAACTGAAGTTCCGATGCTCAAATACAGGCTGACCTAACTAGAACTCTAACCTTTTCAGGTGTCCTGGCCGGTCACGACAACCGGGTCAGCTGTTTAGGGGTGACCAATGATGGCATGGCAGTGGCCACGGGCTCGTGGGACAGCTTCCTGCGAATCTGGAACTGACCCCGCCAGCACGCTGGACTTTCTAGAAAAGCTGACCGTCTTATCACTCCACTACAGGACTCAGCTGTGAGAACGCCACTGTTTCTACTTTTCCACTTCACTCCTTCTGTATTCGCTCACCACACATTCCTGTGAAGAGGCTCAGGGCGACTCCAGGGAAGTCGGGCCACAGTTATCGCTGAGAATTTAGAAGCATCCTTTGCGTAATATGTACATATATGCCTATGAAAGTGAATCTATATACACCACGTCTTTAAGGCGCAGGCATGTATGCACATGTATGCATATGGGATCTGTACAACTGTGTGTGGGTGTGTGTGGGCGTGTGTGTGTATTAGGGTTGGGATTTCAGTGATTTCTTTAATGATCCGTTTCTTTTGGCAGTTAAAAATCTACCCTGTTTTGATGGAGAAATGTCCTAATGTTATATTTTTAACTCCTCATTAGTGATGAAGCAGGTGCCCGTTAAACTGGGCTTTGATTGGAAAGTCTAAGAAATTCTCTATAAACCACATTCCAGAGATGATGTTTATAGATTGACAGTAGGGATCCTCACCATTTCCAAACACCTTCACATCAAAACTATTGTTTTAACTAGTCACCTCATGTGGAATGATGGGATGGTTTGGATTGGTTTGGACAGAACTATTAAAAATGACAGAAATTGTGAATTGGTTGGTTGACTGCTGACAGTTTCGATCTGAGATCCTGATTTTTTTTTTTTCACTGAAATCTCATGTCTGCCATGACATACTGTATGTCCTTAACGTGTCTGTCTGTGTGTGTGTGTGTGTGTATATATACTTACACCATGGTAATGTATATATTCTTGTACTTTAATTCCAACTGTTTTTGATATGCTTTATTTACGGTATGTCTGAAGTCCACGTGATGCTTTAAAATGGATACATCCCTGCATAATACAAATACGCATAACATACTGTATGTCAGATGGTCATTAGAGCGCTGCCCATTACTCTCAGCAGTACTTGGCTTAAATTGGATTGGAAGTAATTTAGGGCTAATTTCCCAGTCGAGGATTAAGCCTAGTCCTTGAATGGATAGTCTCCATTGGTACTACAACTTGGTCGAGGACTAGGCTTAATCCATGAGCAAGAAACCCAGCCCATAAAGTCTCACTGCCTCAGAAATCTTCAGAAGAAAGCAGTCCAGCTACTACACTCAAAAACTGGGATGAGGTCAGCAACCGAGGTATGACAATACTTTGGCTAGAATAATTCCTTTAACAAATTGTCACTTTTCTCCAGTGTTTACTACAGCTTTATGTGCCTCATTAGTCGTAAACATCATAAAGACGGAAGCTTTAAATGAATCTGTGACAACGCTGACCAGTCCTAACTTGGTAGAGTTAAAATGCCTTTAATGATGGATTGTACTGGTCAGATCTGTTCGCTCTGGACATGCATCGCTTCTACTACAATATACTTACCAACTGTGAATGATCTAAAATGTCTTGATGGCACACAAACACTCACGTAAGAAGGTTGATTCCAGGAAGGTGTTCCATCATAGCCGTGTTTTTGTCTCATATGTGGCCTTGCTCTGTCTTACACAACTTGAACCAAGAAGCTGATCACGGAACAGGCTGATACTTTTATTTTTTTCTTGAAAATGTGTTTTAGTTGTGAAGAACACAGTGTAGAAAAGGTTTGGAGAATCTTCTAAAAGAACAGGTATTTGACTTTTCATAGGTCCAATGACTTGTATTTTCATTGGTGAAAATATACAGTAGCCGGATTATGGGTCTATTATGTTGAAGTCACAGCAGGGGGTAATTTTTGGGAACAAAATATCATTATTGTCTTAAAGTTAATGGAAGAAAACCATAAAGTCGACGAATACTTTGCCGTAGCTGTCGTCTACACTAATCACTGCCAGAAGTGGGAAGTTTACAGTTTGTAGAAGAAACCAGCCCATTGGACATGCCTTAATGTTTAATCCAACTTGCATTCAGGCTCGTTTTAAAAACCTGTTTGTGCCATCGCTGAACTTACCTCACTACACGGACTCTGCAGCACGCTGCATGTTTCTTTTAGCTGACTTACACACACACACACACACAACCCTGGCCGTTTTAGTATGAGTGCCAAAATGAGCGTATTTTGAACGAGTGTTTCAGTGAAAACAGCAGCATTAACAGTTTTATTAATACATTCCGTAGTCAGTGTTGAAGATTTTGAAGTGCAGTTACCGCTGTGAAGCCCACTGCATTTCGGTATTAATAACGAGTTGACAAAAATCCAAGATCAAGTATTAAAAATTCAAGAGAGACTTTTCACCCAAAAATTTTAATGTAAAAAATATGCTGCCGCCTCACAGCAAGAAAGTTCTGGGTTCAATCCCCGTGTTTGCGTGGGTTTCCTCCGGGTGCTCTGATTTCTTTCCACAGTCCAAAAGCGTGCAATATAGGTTAATTGGCAACTCTAAATTAGCCCCGTAAGGTGTGAGTGAGGATGTGGTTGTGTGCGCCATACGGTGTGTAGTTCCCGGGATAGGCTCCGGTCTCCCACGCAACGCCGGTTGGTTTTGAGGGGTTCGGATAATGAACGTTTATGAGCTTTGGGTGGGCGTCTCCATATCTCCAGTGGGCAAGGTAGGAGGCCGAATTTTTCCTATGAGAAGTCACAATTTTTAACACGTCCAGTCCGCTGACCTTTGAGGCTGTATTGATTTGAGAAGGCCAGCCAAAAAAATGTTCAGGCCTTTTCAACTCATTTTCTTTACAACACTATCTGGACAGTAACAAAAAAATTGCACGGGGCAGTTCCATCTCCCAAGGAACTCAAAAGGAGTGACTTGACCCTGTGGCTTGTGTTTTGTTTTGTTTTGTTTTTAGCCAGTAAAACAAGGGCTTTCATGCCTTGATATATTTCACAGTGCCACCCTCGGCACTAACCATTTGTTAAGAAATGATTTTTATAGTCTCGCCAGTTTTTGTATTTGTACATTGGCTCTGTAATAATGGTATGTTGCCATAAGTTGATATTGTATTCATTAAAAAACAACCTTTTAACCAACTCTTGGTGGTCATTATGATCCATGATATCAATACTTTGTGTACTTTATTGAAAGTTAGAGAATTACAGGTCAGATGAGCATTTATACACATTTTTACAAAGAATATCCATAAAGGAAGGGTTTTTTTTCACCATGGGTTAGAAGTTTAGAAATGTTTGTGGAAGATGTAGAAAAGTACTGATCAAAAGGCTACCTATAAAAGACTTCATACTGATTGATGCGCTGTTTTATAGCTTCGGCTCCCCTTTTCTAGAAAACAAGGTTTGAAAAAAAAGGCTGTGTGTCAAGTCAGGAATTCATACTGTCATTTTGAACAGAAGTATTTCAGGTTTGTTCAGTGAAACCCACATTTACAGTTTGCTGGAAAGTGTCACATGGAGGAGCAAGAGGTTCTGGCATTTTTTCCCCTTCTGCACACCTGAACACTGGTTTCTTAGTGTAACACTTTCAGCTTTTTTTTATTATTTTTTTAAACAGAGATTTGTCGTTAGATCTCAGTACAGGACAGGCTCACCCCAAACCACACCACTCAACCGTGTTCAGATCAAAAACAAACCTACGATACAACTATGTGACTGCTTTGCACCTTCTATTCCCTGTAAAGTGCAGACGAACTGTTCTCCAGTCTAGCGGCCAGAGAGTCTGGTCAAGAGCAACAGTGGAGGAATAAACCAGAATTCTGGCTCCAGATGTGGTCTGGGCAGAGTTTTGAGAGTCTCTGTAGTTGTGAATGGGGTTCACTTCAGTGCGACTGGCGCTGCAGATATTGGCGGTCGAATTCCTCCAGCTGTTTCTCCAGGTCTGTGGCTTTATGCCTGGAAAAAACAAAAAATCTTGAGTGATTTTTTTGCAATTCATTTCCTTTAACATGAGCTCTACGTATAAACCTCTTATTATATTCTTACTCCCAAACCGGAATGCGTTAGTTTTGGTATTTAAATGCAAGTCGTTCAAACCCAGAATAACTTGAACTATATACAATGTATTTGAAGAGTTCCAAAAGATGAATCTAAAAACAACTAGAACCACTGAGGATTTAATCTGAGCGACTGCAAAGGAAGGAACCAGCTAAAATTCACAGCAGTTTAAAGCTGAAAGTGGTTTACAAAGTCATCTTTACAAGCACGCAGAGAGACGAGGCGACATGCCTCCAGCTTTACCAGTACAAAGAACAAGGCACATAGAATAAATAATATACAAATAGAATATAAAATATAAACTTTCAACTAGAAGTAGAAAGAGAGACCATTAGAACACGGTATTTAGCCTACAATTGTGGTCTCAGAGTTGTCTTTTACACTGAGTGTGCATGAGGTCAGTAACAATTTCAATATGAAAAATTCTAAACATCTAGTAAGTCCAGATATTGTAACAGCAGTGCAGAACTAGAGTCTGTGCAGTTTCCAGCTAGTTTTCAGTAGAGGTGTGAACCTTCGCTGGTCTCACGTTTCGATCCGATTATGGGTATTAGGTCAACGATTGGATTCAATATATCACGATGCATACCATCAATTTTTCTACATTACTTCACATTGCACGCAGACCGTGCAGCCATAGTTACTACCGGGATGTTCTCTTTTTTTTAATGCCGTAGCCAAACGATCACCAAGCCATGTCATTAAGATATAATTCAGGGGTTTTCAACTGCTTCTGTACCAGGCACTACCACTCAGACTAAGCAACCAAGTGTTGGTGGGAGAAATTTTTTTGTATTACTTTTTTAGATTTTTGCATTAAATGAAGTATTCATTAACATCCCCAAATCATCAGGAAATGTTTTGAAAAATGAGAAAAGGAATCATTTTTTTAAAGTGATTTCAGTAGTCAAATCGGACCGCCGGTAGAAAAGCTCCAAGAAAACCTTAATTATGGTCTGCCATTGCATCAATGCAGAATCGCCCACGTCTGCACCGCGGTGCATTGATTATGCGATTCATTTTAACACCCCTTGTTTCCAGTCCATTATTGATGGTCTCCATGTTTAAACTGAAAAACCAATATCGGTCGACCTCTAGCGTGTACATGCCCTACCCTCAGTGTGAGAGGTGTGTGTCTCCGTGCACTGACCTGAGCGCTTTGGAGCGGTTTTGCACCGTCTCCAGCTCCAGGATCTTCGTGGTCAGTTGGTTGATTTCACTCTCCAGATCCCGCTGGGTCACGTCCACCTGTTGGCACAGCCTGGCGAAGGTGCAGGCGATCTCCCTGCAGGACACAAAGCAACGCTGAAAACCTCTCAATGAGACCTGAAATTTCTACAATCTCTTGTAGAAAGGTGGCCAGTACGAGGGTAAAAATGTCGTTCAAGGCGGAGCCACTTACTGCTGGACCTGGTGGCTGCAGTTGGAGCTGGTGAAGCTGATGATCATCTGGAGCTTTTCGGTGGCGTAATCCACAAACTGCTTCTTTAGAGCTCGCTCCTTGGCTTTGGTGGTCCAGGTGAGTCTCTCATAAAGGTACAGCAAGCCGTAAAGGCTCATGGAGAGAGCAATGAGTCTCCAGCCTACCGTCCTCCACACCTTTAATAGGCACAGGAATGGGAGACAACACTAAGGTCAGTGATTTTGAGTAGGTATAAAGGCACCGAAAGCATCTTACATACATAAAAATGCAGCATTAAGTGCTTTAAGAATCAAATCAGGGAAAATATAAGCAATTAAGAGCACTGCTAGGTGTACGATGGTAAAATGTATTTTTTTAATAAATGATGAAGTAAATGTGTATATATATAAAAAAAAAAACTAAAACAAATTAATTAGAAATTTAAAGTAGGAATTCTATTTTTAAAGGGTATAAACAGTAATTTAAAAAATAAGTAAACAAAAAATGAGAAATAGGAAAAACCAGGGTAAAGTCGGTTTGGATACCGAGTTTGGTACTTTTAAAGGTACAGTCAGGGAGTGTGTCCACCAAACACGTTTTTTGCACTGGCAACGCCTACAAATCCTATGAGCATCAGCATTCAGAACGCAAAGCTCCTTCAGCGGACCTATTTCGGTTCAGATGTGAAAGGTACCCAAAGATACATTTTTAACTTTTTACGTTCTTAAAACAGGAAAGTGATTCAGCTTTCCATATTTAACTGCGTTATGACTAAAAGTTGTCATTTCAAATAGAAGTTAAGAAATAAAACTGTTAACACAATGAAAAGATTACAAATTAGGAACTAAACATTTAAAATAGGGAAAATATGGGTATGATACATTTAAAAATAAATGTTAACGACCAAGCTGAGTGAGTGAAAGAATTTAAAAGCATTTACGCACCACTCCGCCAACAATGACCACACTCATGGAGGTGCGGGACGTGAGCGAGGCCAGATTAGTAGCCACCGACATCATCAGCTCCTCTTGGGCGACCACAGCCTGCGACTGGGCCTGGGAGTTGGAATTGGCTCTGGGGGGCGGAGCCTGGGCCACAGCGCCACCTCCTGGGGTTGTAGCCAACGGGCATGTTAGCTGTGGGAGGAAAACAAACAAACAAACAACTTCATAAATTACTGCAACCATTACTGTCACCCATGTGAACGCTAGGGCTGGGCAACTAAACGAAAATTTCTCTAAACCGACATTCACAACCTCTAATCGACGTAAGCTTGCCCAAGTTGATTATTTTTTATTCATAGAATTCTGTTAACTTTTTCCAGTGTGTGTTCATGTACGGTCCTCTTAAAAATATACTTTGTGTTATGTGACTCAGCCCTGCCCAGTCTGCCATTACATCTGTGTGTGTTTCCTTCAATTATTTTAAAATCCCACTCTTTCACTAGAAAAAAAATCTACGCTTTAACAGTTACAGTACGAACGTTGTCAGTGAAATATGAAGACAAAAGTCAAACGAAAATAAAATAATCGTTTATTAATCGTAATTGTGGTAAAACGTTCAAATAATTGCAATATTGCTTTGAGATCATATGGCCCCGCTCTAGGACAAATTTTCTCCAAAATGTACTTTTTTGACAAACGTGCCGTACACGTTTGGCTCCAGCAGGTGGAGTTACCTGGAAGTTCTGGTCCACCAGCATGAGAGCGCGTTTGGCGTTCGCCGGGCCGAGGAAGCGGCTGACCAGGGCGGTCCAGCCCAGGGAAAACTGAAATTCAATGCTCTCCTGGAAATCGGCGCAGAGCGTCGCACAGTTCAGGTCGTAGCTCAGGTCAAACTTGCGGCTGGGGACCAGCATGTGGATCTGGCTCTGAACAGCAGGGGGCAGGAGAGGCTGCAGACACTCTGATGAGATGGAAGACCAAAGATTGTTAATTCCCAGTTGATTCTGTCTCTAAAAATAACCTGACATGAAAAATTCTGCACAATGACAGGCATTTCAATCGTTTTTTTCAGGTAGACATTTAAGGAATTGTAAAACGATTTAAAAAAATAAATATTAAAAAGAAAGCCACACCGATCATTTCTTTCTGAGAGGACTGCACACAGGCGTTGACGGCATCCGAGCAGCGGTAGGCCAAGTTCTTCCCCATGCCTTTCTCCACGTGATTTAGGAGTTCCTGATAAAGAGTCATCCACATTCAGCTGATCCGATCTCAGCTTAGTCACTCTCACTCAGCGGTTTATCAAGAATCTACTCGGAGTCAGCTGACCCCACTCTAAAACCCGTTCTGGTTCAACCGATATCAAAACCAACTGACCAATGCTGACCAACTTACTGATTTGTAGATCTTGAGCACATGAGCGGAGGGGTGAAAGTCAGAACGAAATTCATCGATGAGCACAGAGAGGCGACAGATCTCGTCTGCCATAGCTTCAGACACCTGATAAAACACAGGACATTTTCATTTTCTCACCCACACACTTCACATCAATTCCAGTTTCCACAAGTCTCACCGCGTCTCCAACAGTCCCTCACCTGGTTTGCCACCTCCTCTGAGATGATCTCGATTTTCTTCTTGATGTCTGCGATGAGGATGTTGAGCTGATTGCGGATGAACTCCAGTCGATCCATGAGATACTCCCGCTCCTCCAGAGAGGCCACCCTGACCACACACACACACACACACAAGTTACAACTGAAGTGCTGGATAGCAAACAACCTTCTCATTAAGATTCAAACATTATACACTCTCTATAACTTTGGCAAATGCTGAGCAATTTCTAATGCATTCAGAATACAAAAAAAATCAAATGTTCTAATTTTCAAATTTAATTGTGACTCTGCACAGCAAAACCAGTCGCTTGTCGCAACGGAGGTTTCCGAGAAAAACGTGCGTTTATGTTGCGTGGGGTAAAATTTTAGATTTTTAGTTTTTAGTGTTTTGAAACAGTGGAAGGTCTGTACTGTACTGTTGTGAATAAATTTGGCTGGAAAACTTACCCTTTCCATCCTACAAACCCTTTCCATGACTTTCTTGAGGTGAGGAATTCAATTCCAGCAGAATGTTAAAAGTTTCTGTTTTGACCGCTCTACTTCAATATTTACGTTAAATCCACGCATTGACTAGCGTGAAGATATTTCTCCGGAATCCATCTTCGTCTCCCGAGTTCAGTTAACCTAACGCAGGTAGGCTATCCGTGTGGCTGTGAATGCAGCGTAGGCTACCGTAAATGCAAACGTAGCCGCGACCGCACCGAGCGTCTGTGAGTGCTACGTCGATAGTCAACTTCAAAGGCAGATTTCTCCGTTTCTCACTTGGCGTGACAGGAGAAACCCGACTCCTTTGAATGTTGATATCTCAGTCATATGTCGTCCCATTCATTCCATATAGGTATTGTTTTCAAGCTTGATTTATGCCCTTTCACGAAAACATAAAAACTTAATTTTGAAAATTTGCGACAAGCGACTGGTTTTGCCGTGGAGGGTCACAATTCTGAATGAAAAAGTGGAAAAAAAGAAAATTACATATGCAGCATTTGCCAAAGTTATATGTAAAGGTGCAGAGGTCACTCTTGTGACTGACCATGTAGTAGCACTGTACTAAAATGCAAAGGTGGTTAAGGATGAATGAGACTATATCATGCAAATCAACTGTAATACATCAGGTTTTGCACTAATCTGTCAATTTTGGGTGCTCTTGAAAATGCTTTTCCTGAACAGGAAAAGAAAGCCAATTGTCAGGCATTTTGGGCCCTACATATATCCAGAAATGATCTGGACAACTGCAGAAATGAACTAATGGCAGTAATTTTACAGAAAAAAGTAGCGTTCCAAGAACAGAGCCCTGATGAACTCCAAGGACATCACCACATCCTTTGGAATTATGTTCATCTAGATTAGCAAAATATCGTCTCATAAACTGGCACACACTACAGAAGAGGATCTCTGGGATGCAGGTTGTTGATGGGCGTGTATGAAAAGGCACCGGCACCAGATTTGAAGCCGGAGTTAATAAGAGAGTGAACCCACCTCTTCTCGGCTGCAGCGATGTGGATTTGGTCCATGATGTCTTTGACACTTTCTGTAATCTGCTCTGCCCTGATCGTGTGCTGCTCAAACTTTGTTTTCACTGCTGACTGCGAGATACACTCCTGCGAGGCCACAGGCATGTTACTGTAACTGGGGGGCGTCACTTTAAAGAGGTGACGATACCGACTTGCTGCGGCCAGCGATACGAAAAGTAAGGGGAAAGAGAAGAAAAGGGAAAGAAAGAAGGCCAGCAGCATGGCGGGACCGTCGAGTCGACACCCCCAAGTTTATCTCACAGTAACATCCATCAAAACATAAATGCAATGAGCAAAAAATGAACAGCAAAACGTGCAACTCAAATATGAAAACTTAAACATGAAGAGGGTTACTGGAACAGAATCTGCAACAGAAATGAACATTTCTGGATATCAACAATAAAAAAAAACAGGGCAAACAGAAACGTCTTGAGTCAAAAGCAAGTCGGAAGGAAGAAGGCATCAAAAAAAATTCAACTGAAGGGTGTAACGTGCCCTCGCCTAAGCAAATCTAGACTTCAGCAATGAACACACAGATTGATGATAAAGAACACACACACACACGTACACACAATCTGGGACCTGGTGGAGGGACTGTCTGGCATGGTGACGTGGGGATGACTGGTTGAGAAATTAAGCTTTACTGTACAAAAGAGAACTGCATGAGCCTCGTTAGAAATCCAGCAGAAAACTTGGACGAAGGATGACCTGCTGAACCACTAAACCTTAAAAGAAAATTGTCTGCACCTGATAACAGCAAAAAACTGAAACATTTCACTTTGCGCTGACCGTTGGGACGCTTACTTAGCCATTAACTTAGTTATTGGTGACCTGGAAACATGATCATAAAGCTTTCTCATGTGTTTCCTGATTTTGTGCTTCTGGGTTTAATGATTCTGCCATTTTTTAAACTTCTGTTCTACTCACCCACAACCACTTAAAGCTGTGAAAACGTCAATGATCTACATTTAATCCATAACTCAATTCATACGAGTATTTAGCATCCAGCTGCCCTCCAGAGCTGACCTTTAACACATGTATTCCATTTTTTAAAAAAGGTTCAAGAGTGGAGTCTTGCACTTGCCTCAAATGTTCGCTCAAAACTCTGGAACTCTTTCATTCTCTCCTGAAATCCTTCTGCTAGAGCTCCTCCTGCAAATAAGGAGCCTTCTTTCAGCACAGCAGCTCACAGACAGGAGACACGAAAACACTAGGGGTCTAATGCTGCGTTCCATTTGCCACCGGATGCGAGATTCGGGCTGACGAGATTACGTCGCATCCACTAAAAATACAGTGAAAACCGAGTTCCATTTGCCACAGGAGAGTTGAACTTGGACGGAATAAATTGTATAACTTTTTATATGAATTTTCCGTCTCAATTTACTGATCCTATTCACCTTCCTGTTTGGCTACCTAGGCTAGTCATTTATTTTTAGAAACTTCGACCAGCCAATTTAGCATCAGCACTCAACACGGTAGTTCATGTATAACATGACCGTAACAACACATCTATCGACTACAACAACACTGTATTATGTACACAGCTGACCAAGTTAGACACAAACAACACTAAAACGCTAAAAATGTAAAATATCGAAGCATTTATTACAATCTTTACACCGAGTAGCCATCTTGGGTTCCGAACTCGGGGCCCTCTGTGGTGCTCTGAGATATTTGGTTGAATGTCTGAGAAACGAGAGCGCCCATGTCATCACTTCCGGCTTCAACCCTCGGAAAACGACTTGGAAACCGAGCACCAACGGCAAATGGAACGCGCCATAACTCACAGACTTCACCACCAAACAATGTTATATCAGTTCAATGAACAACAATTCTCCGTGTGCCGACAGCCCGAAGTTTGCTATGATACGATTATGGCTATGATAAGATGCAGAGCTGGGCTGGTTTTGCAATTTTAAGTATGCCAGTGGTCAACGTTAGGTGCCTTGTAGCCGTCCTGTCCACCTTGCAGTGACCCCTCGCTTACCCGTCTCTGGCATCCCCTGCGCCCGCTGCATCCTGGAGTTGAGCACCTCCTTCGCGGAGACGAAGAAGATTCGGCTGGGAGCCTCCTCACGCTCCACCACCTTCAGCTCCTCCGCCAGAAAGTTCACACAGCGGTCCGTGTGCTGCTTGCGCACCTACAACGGGGTCCACAAATAGAATCGATGCAGGATAGCAGCAACAAAAAAAACTAGGCATATTGAAGATTATCAGCAAAATAAAAGCGCGTCACTCACATCGTCCATGTATTCAGGTTCGGAGGCCGAAGCATCCCAGCGGTTATTCAGGATGAAGATGTTGGGCTTCGAAAGCCGCTCGTTTACTTTGTGGAAGAACTGCTTCTCCTTTAAGGAAAGTGAAAAGGTGAAAGGTCAGATGGAAGTTGTGTAAAGGGGAAGTGTGAAGGCAACAAAGGCGTTTAGAATTAATTTTAGCATACTGTGGGAACTGTAGGCTTTTTAAACGTAAACTTCCACAAAAATTTAGATGTTCGAGTAGCTTGAGCAGTGGCAGCAGCTCATTTTTATACACATATGCACAGTGATTATTAACTGTCAACTTTTTACTGACACCTACAGGCAGAACAGCTCGGTCGTGATGTGACGACATCATGTAATTTGATTTTTGAGCTGCAGAGAACAATTAGGATTAAGGTTAGAATGATCAAAGCAGCTTTTTAAAAAATTACAGTAAAAATGGTTAGATTTTTGGGGAACTGAGCTGTGAAACCAAAAGTCATATTCAGCACATGCTGGCACGGCTAAAAGCCTGTGTATCTCTCCGAGAGGCCTGCGCATGCCACACATACTTCATCAGACATAAACAGAGCTGGGCATGAGTTTGGGATCTCCAGTCCTGCACAGCCAATCAGCAAACACAGCAGTGTGTCCCACCCCCATACACACACACACACACACAGTCCAGCAAGTCAAAATGTAGTGTTCTAACTGCCTCAACTGACACAACACTATAAGTGCTTACATATCAACACAGAATAAAGCACCAAACTGTGCTGTTCATGATTGGTTTGTGTTGGAACCAGAAGTACAAATAGACTTATATGAGTTCCACGTTTAAATACGTGAAATATCTGCTAACTTCAGTTGTTTTTTCAACATCATTAAATATTAAAGGCCAGTTTCCATAACAACGATTAATCTTAAGCCTAGACTATCTTGGAATTTTTAGTGGTGAATCTCCATTGTATATGCGATTTAGTCCAAGACTAGGCTAAAAACCATGTTCAGACAACCAGCCCTAAAAGTACAGTATCAAACTTAATTTCTCATCTCTAGAATAATCCTCAGATGTCTGCACACAGCTCTCTCTCACCGTGTTCATCAGGGTGGATTCAGAGTTGGCCACTAGAACAAACACATCGGCATCCAGACAGAATTTGTCGATCCAGCTGTCCAGCTGGGTGGTGACATCTGTCCCAGGGCTAAAGCAGGCAGAAGAAAAGAAAAGTTAAATCTAGTACATCATAAGGGCTGGGTGACGTTCCTTATCGGCCTCTCAAATTTGCTAGATTTTCTATTTCATATCGAGAGTATTACACATGACACATAATTGTGCAGTAGACCATGATATCAGTGAAATACATGCAAATCAGGGAGGCATTCTGGGTTTGGCTTTTCCCCGATTCTCTACTGACTCAAGCGCTTGTTGCGTGAGCGAGTGTAACTACACAACCCAAACAAAACCACAGCACATACTTTCACATTTTCCACTCCTCAAAAAGAAAACTACCTGTCCACAAGGACCAGGTCATCCCTAAGAAGGGCACACTTCGTCTTGGGCCAGAAAACTTTGACCAGGCAGCCAGCATCGAGGCTTTCGTCCATGTGCAGTGCGTGTGCCAGCTGATTCACCGTCTGTGAGAATAGCAAATGTGTTGTTAGGAAACTCACTTTTAAACAATGGCACTTGAACAAAAGGACAGTAGAATTAAAAGGAGACTCTTCCCAGAACAGCTAACACAGTGAACAGTGAATGAAAAGGGTTAACAATAAGGGCAAAAGACATGCTTCCTTAAATAGATTTAATAGACTGAACACGACATGAGGTCAGAGGATTGCTTGTGCAAATAAAAAAAGCCCTGCAATTGACCTGGACAGTGCAGCATGTGATTTGTTAAGTAAATGTGTCTGATGTGGCAGCTGTAATGCAAATCACATCTTACACAACTTCAACTTACTTTGATGCTCTTCTCCTCTTCTGATCCCTCCGTCTTCAGGTAAGATTTGTCTTCGTCCGTGCCCTCAACGCTCAGAAAGCAGTTGGTGGTGTGGCCAATGCCACTGGGCAGCACCCGGTCATGGAGCATGGCGTTGATCACCGTGCTCTTGCCGTTGCTTGTTCTGGGATTATATTACATTCTCACATAAATTCACATAAGTTTTAACTGTTCCCAAAAACACAACTCCACCTGGCTGTCACACACACCTTAAAACAATGACCATCACAGTCTCAAGTGTGTAGCAGTACTTTTCACAAAAGTATTGTTATGGAAAGTGTTAGGCGACAAACTGGCCGTTCATCTAATAAAGGAAGGTCTAAATAAAAGTCTCTGTTCAGTGCAATGAGTAAATGAATAAACAGCCTGGCAATGGCTATAGACAATGATGACACAAATAATGCAATAATCACCTCCCAAAAAAGGCCACTTTCATGTGTCTGCGAGCCAGGACTTCTTTAATGACCGCCAGTTTGTGCATGTAGGTTTCAATCTCGTCCAGCTGGGACCTGTCGGCAATCTGCTCCAGAGATTCATTTTCACATGTATCTGGGGGACAGAAGGGTACAAAGGCAAATAAAACTCCAAACATCATAGAAACATATGCAAAAATATCAGTGAATAAATGGGTCTGACCTTTCACAAACACAAATCCTTCTTCGACATAATACAGAAGCTGTTCAAACACGCTGCTGATCTTCTTTTTGGCCACTACGAAGCGTTTAAGTGGAGAGCAGTCCTCCTTCTCCATCTGTGAGAGGAACAGCGGCTGACGGTTCAACTGAGTTTAAATTGGGTTTTCCATTATCAGTCATCATCTCTCCTAAGACTTACTTACCTTCAGGTTCTCACACAAGCTTGAGATATGCCAAACCTGCAGCAGAGTGAACACAAAAGTTTCATTTTCACTTCAGAGGTCAGTATGATTTCATTAAAAGCCAAGCGCGCGCGCGCGCGCACACACACACACACACTCAAAAATATTCATAAATACACACACCTTGGCAGGCAACTCCACCTCACTGTCACTCACCTGCCATTATGACATTCATGGTTTATGTTCCGTGCACATCAACCAGCAAACACTGGACTTTAGAGTACATATATATTCTGCGCTATTACTCCTTCACACTGCTCAGATACTGTTTAAACTTTTAATATTTGTTTGGGGTTTTACTTTTACCTTAGTTTTAGCCATATTTCACTACCTGTTGTACTTATACAACTGTATGTGACAAATTAAGAGTCCTGAATCTTGAATATATAAACACACAACTCTTAAAGGCTAAAGCTTATGGATCGCAAATGTGTGCCTGCGTGCGTTTGCGACAACTAACTTTGTAATAATATTCATATTGTTATAATATTCTTAAAAACAACGTACAAAAAAGTAATTATGATGAAAGTAGTAATTTATGATCGAGATTAACTTACTTTTAATACCATACGTAAACATCTGTCGCGACTACTAAGTTTCAGCCTTTACACATATGTAAATAATATTCATATTTATGAACACAGGGATGTGTATAGTTATGACTTAAGTTATTTCAACGTTTGGGCAAAAACGACAAACTACACTATTATATTATAATCGAGACAAAAACACAAATCAAAAGGATTTCATGTTATCTCTTATGAGTTTACCTGCTCATAAGAGCAGCCGGCTAACCTCGAATGAGCTTAAAGTAAACGTCACCGTAGTCCCTTTGTACTTCCGACGAATAATCACTTAAAATATTATTTTTATTATTCCCAAACCGAACTAAATTACGCTAGAAGAAACTGGAGTTCAAGCGGTTAAGCAAAACCACACACGGTCTTGAGTGTAACGTCAAGGTTGCTTTAAATGACATTGGCTACGTCCCAAACCACATACTCGTGTCCTAACTCGAACGGCAAAAATGTAACTAGGTATAGCTTAGCGTACAATGTAGTACGGTAGTGTACGGTTTGGGACATAAGCATTGCTTGCCTGCTAGCTTGATATCGCCAACGTATATCCCAATTTACAACCATTATAAACTATTTACTTTTACCTTAGCTTACGTCAAGGATACTTCACATGCCTTATTAAAGTCGAATTTATAAACGACTTACCGAAATAGAGGTTCGCTGTGCTAGCATAGACCAGAATTCCGACCCTCCATAGAACGTGTAGCGCCAAACCTTGAGGAATGAAACCCAATGAGCGCGCAGAGTATTCAAAATAAAAGCCTCATTTATTTACAGCCAAAACGCATACGTGTAAAATTAAACATTATAAAGGCAAAAGCATGCAAAAATTATTCGGATATTTTATACTGAAATAAAAACAGGTATACCACAGTGTACCTAATGCCAGAATTCGCGAAAATAAAAACTTAGACAAAGTAGTCCGTAATTATGATCAAATTAATGTATTGTTAAAAGTAGCGACGTACTTTTTAACATCGCTTGAAAAAAATTAATCGAATACTGTAATACATACAACAATGTTGAGGAATGAGCGTGACCGTAAGGTTTGGATTTACTTTTTTGATGTGATAATTATCACGATGTTGTATTAATTTGGAAATTCCACATGTTGCCAGCAGATGGCGATGTGTTTGTGTTAACCTTAAAGACCTACTCTTGAATCGCTGGCTAAATAACTGCTTCATAGTGACGCCCCTGATTATGAACATATACTTTTCCAAGTATTTGCCACGTAAGTGACATTTTAAGCGTCGAGTTTGTCTACATGGGTATTAGATTTTTAGCTTCTTAAAGCTGATCATAAAGCCGCAGATGAATGTTTGTATTTGAAACTCTTACAACAGAAATTTTGGTCCACTCACTGGTCGTAAAATTGATTATACACCAATGTGAATTTTTAATGGTGGCTTAAACTGAAAGCCTTTTTCATTATACCGAATCAAAATTCAAGATGTTTGTATTTTTTTCACCTACATATAGTTGCTCAATTACAACACAAATGTACACTGGTGTGTTATTATAGACGTATAAATAGTTTACAAGAAAAATGCAAAGAAATAATCTTTTAATCAACTTTGATATTTTGCTTAACATTTTAAACGTCAAGTCATTTTATTGTAAAGCAAAGGGTGCCTAAATATTAAAACATTAATCATTTATTTTATTTGGGATTAAAAGCATATTTCATCATTTGTTGTCAAATGATTTGTTCAATAAGTCATGTTAAATCGATTATAACATTAACAAAAGTTACAACAAACAATAAATTATGCAATTTAAACTAACTTTTATGAATTTTCAGGGTTACAACTACGGCTATGTAAGAGTGAATGTGTGAATCCGCCATACAGGAACTATATGTATTGAATCATTTTGACAGTTAAAGCTACACTATTATTTTAAATGCGTTACATATATTGAAAACGTTTTGGTAGTAATATTATTTATATTAATATGATATGAAATTACATAATAATTTTATATGACGGAATAATGTTTTATATTACTCCCCCCAACATCACGCCTCCTGGCTCACCGGAAGTCGTCATCGCGTCAGAAGACAGGAAATGGAGAGGAAAGGGGGCCTTATCGATACTTTAGCCTGCAGCTGCGGCTATTAGTGGCCGAATCTTTGAGCTCGCCGTTTTCATGGTGGACTAATGCTGAGGTCCAGAACTTATGGAGGCCCAGGAGGAAAAGCCCATTATCTACACCATGGAGAACAAGCCGATAGTGACGTGTGAGTGCGCCGTCGGGTTGCTGTTAGCAGTTTAGCTCACTGCCGTTGCAGTCTGCACTGCAGAACAGGCGAGCGTTAACGCTAAAGCTAATGCTGACTGGCTGAGTGAAGACACACAGTGACATTTATTATTCTCTCCGTCTGTGTGTGGTCTTCATCATTTCTTTCATTAAATAAAGGAGTCTCCAGACATGTTAAAACAAGACTTTTCATATTGGCGTGCTGGTATCGGACTGTCTGTTCCAGCCGGTCTGTGTCTGTGTGTGTGTGACAGGGACTGTGTGGCTCGACTTTTCAGTATTTGTGAGGAACTGATTGTCCCAAAAAAGCACAGAGGAAAACCCGAGGCGTGTTAGATTTTTGTGACTTTCTGTGGGCATTTTCGTTATAGCACTGGCCGTCCCCTGGACGATAGGAAAACCTGAAATTGGTCTTTTTTGTGGCTTTGTGAGGACGTATGTGAGAACCAGTCCTCGTTAGCAAAAATGCTTCACAGAAAAATTATTTGCAAAAACTAAAAGAGTTACAATATTTTATATTGGTTATTGAGGCAAAGGTCAGGGTTAGGTGTTGTGTATATATCTTTTATATATATTATGTATATATTTGTGAGAAACAGATGGTCTCTGAACAGATAGAAAAATCTGAGACTTGTCAGCTTTTTGTGACTTTTCAGGTGTACAACATTGTTGTTGGAGACCTGATTATCGCTCAAAAGACAGGAAAACCGGAGGCTTGTAGGATTTTTATGGTTTTCTGAGGACATTTTCCTTAAAGCCCTGCCTAAAAGATAGGAAAGCCTGAGATTTGGCAGATTTTTGTAACTTTAGGAGGACATATTTGTATGTGAGGACCAGTGCTCATAAGGAAAAATGCTTCATAGAAAAGTTATTTGCAAAAACTAAAAGATAAAATATTTACTTTTGGTTACTGAGGTATGGTGTATACTGATACCTCACGCTAGGTCAGTATATCGGTTCAGTGGTCTACGAGGCTATAGCATTTATCCAAAATGAAAACATCCATCAGAGATCATATATATTGTAAGGTCACTTTATGCTGAACAGGTCTTTTTTCATTAAAGGAGAGAAATGGTATCATATCAGACTTTGTGATATCAGCAGACATTGAATTGCTGTCCACTGAAACATTATAATATCATATTGTGATGAAACATGTGATTTACACCCCTAGTTAGAGGTAAGTGAAATGGCAAGTTGTGTGAGTGTACAGCAGATCAGTTGAAAATCAATCATAAAATAATGGCTGCTTTGCTTTTGGAATGTAACAGGACTGGAGGGTGTCTTTTTGGTGCAGAATTCATTGGAACTATCACAAAAACTGCCATGTTTTTGCAAATAAAATGTCCCCATAAAGTTCCAAGCATTTTGCATTAACGAGCTGAACCTTTGCATGGTAAGACTGTGACAGTGTGGAAACACATTCATATGTGTGATAAGTGGGAGACGTTTGTGATCGGGGCTATATTACTGTTTACTAAAGGAGTTGCATTTGCCTTCATGCTGAAGTGTATGTGTTTTGTGTGCTTTTCTCCCTTAGGACAGAAACGGGAAACACAGTCTTTCACTTCCATATTTCTGATATGACTGAGTGTTTAGCAATTAGGAATCAGAGTTGCTTAAAAATAGCCACCTTGCAGAAAGATGCGTTCATTTTGCAGTAACACAGGTGTGTGAAAATCACATACGTAGTACAATGTTTAATACCTTCGTAAGCAGGACACACAACTTTTACTCCTTTACAAAGTCTTATGGCCCGGGAATGTAACCCCCTCCTGAGTCTTTAAGTTTTGACTGTAATAAACGTAATTGACTGTAATAAACGTAAAGAGTTTGCCTGATTTCAGCAGCTCACACAGACAGTTTTTGGGGTTTATCAAGTCTGATGATCTTAGTTGCTCTGGTCCAGCATCTCTTATGTCCTGTGTGCAAATGTGTTAGTTTCTGTTTCTGTTTATGGTTGGTGTGTAACGACCTTGATACATTGAGTAAATGATGAGTTCATAGCATCGATCCAAAAATAAAAAAATCGGTGTGGGATCATACATATTGTATTGAATGTTGATATGCAAGCCCTAAGATGTCAGCTGGTTTTGTTATAATGTTTATAAATCACATTAACACAGCCTACTGTGGGCAGTGGCTCTGGAGTTAAAATGAAAAATGAAATGTAGTTGGTTTTTGTGATTTTAAAATGTAATTGAAGTGATCATATTATAACACCATATGATTTAACATATCAATCGCTGAAACCTGTTACTTACACCCGTATTTTGAAGTGGCTCATCATTATTAAATATGGCACGATACCACTTTTTATGTCCAATACAATACCGATATTGTAAATTTGGATATCT
This sequence comes from Distichodus sexfasciatus, assembly GCA_032718565.1. Lineage (NCBI taxonomy): Eukaryota > Metazoa > Chordata > Actinopteri > Characiformes > Distichodontidae > Distichodus > Distichodus sexfasciatus. The sequence continues at coordinate 4,649,448 of JAVGVS010000013.1, forward strand.
GCCGATACGATACAAATCCAATACAGTCTCTGAGTCTTTTTTTAATCAGAAAATAATGCTTTTAAAAATGTCTGAATACATGACTGAGATTATTCTGTTATTCTTAATGAAATACCAGACTTAAATACTGTTTTCCAACAAACAATGTAGTAATCACACACCCAAATGCACATTTACAGATCGGCTCCATAGATCAGCCCAATGCCACAGACATCCCATCCAAGTATTTGAGTCGTTATTGGACCGATATCCGCTCCACGTATAGGATTGGTACCATCTTTAATCATTGTCCTTGTAAAGTGGTTTGTAGGAAAGAGTTATATATTGTATTACTAAATTAGTTATATATTAATAGGGCTGAAAGAGTGTGTGACTGTGCAAACATACAGTGCACCATGTAGAGAGAGAGAGTTAACTATAAAAGGAGTGGAGCAGACATACAATGTAGTGTTTGGGGAACAGATTTTGATATTGTGTGTCTGTAAATATGAGTATATCTTCCTGTTGTTGCAGGCGCTGGAGATCAGACCCTCTTCACTGCTCTCTACAGTCCGCTGGCACAGCAGCTTCCACGAGAGCCTGTGGAGTGGAGAAGGTGAAGCCTCTCAGTTATGATTATAGAATGGCTGAAATCCGTCAATAACTTTAGTTTTATTAATATTATTAAATATGATTCTGTCTTAGACATGATGAGGAAGGTTGCACTTCACTTGAAAAACGTGCGTCATGAGACAAACTGTCTGTACGTTATGATTTAAAAATCACAGACTCAAAACTGTAACTCTAAATGTATAGATATTTTTCAGTGTCGCCGTTTTCCTTGCTAGACTCTTTGGAAACTTCTTATATAATCTTCCTGTTTCTTGCCTGTAAGGCAAAAGTCATTGTCAGTTCCCAAACACAGTAGAAGAGTGGGACAGTGGAAACCGGGACGACACTTTCATTTCGCCAGTCGTGTAGTATTTGGGCTTTGCTTCCTGACAATGCCAGTGACCCGTTTTTTGTAACGTTAGCAGCGCGACAAAGAGTTTACTCCAGGTTATTAGACATGTTTATGACATGAGTGCATAAGAGCCCCCATATGAAGAATAGATTAGGCAAGAGTTGGCGGCGGGATCTCTGTCGACCTTTGCCACCATCTGTATTCTCCTAGTGCTGTGCAATGGAACTGCAGAAAAGCTTTGCTTTTGCTTTTGATATGAATGAACAAGCTTGCCTTTTGTTTAACGTAGGTCTTATGGCCGAGCGCCAAAGATGATCCATCTGGAGGCCAACTTTGTACAGTTTAAAGAAGAGCTCCTCCCAAAAGAGGGGAACAAAGCACTGCTCACCTTTCCGTTCCTGCACATCTACTGGACCGACTGCTGCGTAAGTCTCAGTCCAGTCCCATTTCTCTCATCCAGCATCTCTTAGCTGTGATAAGTTATTTGAAGCATCCATTAAAGTAGGGGTGGAACGAAACATCAATTCAAATGAGCATTGATCCAAAATAATAACATACATCATACATATTGTAATGACACGTTCTGTCGAACAGGAGGTCTATTTTTCTTATAACGTATAGATGTGTTTTCATTTAAATGCCTGGTTGAGCTCAGAAATATAAACGTCAAGTGATATTTCCGTTGCTTTTTGGGATTTGATATGAATGGAGGTGTGAAATCAGCATATGATATTGATTCATACTGGTCACTGTTGCCTGTGCTTTACACCCCTACCTTTAAAGTAACACATGCTGACTGAAGTGCATGTGATGATTTGGACTTGAGCACGAAAACATCCCCAAGCACACTGTTTATAGTTTCTTTTTAAGAATGAATTTTTGATCTGGAGGAAAAGAAACGTCAGCATTTCCTGTTTTTAGCACGGTTTGGGTTTGTGCACTTGAGTCTTTTTGACAGATGGCATTGTCATAAATGTTGCTAAACAGGAAATGCATTGCATTAGGTCAAGATCAGATCAACAAAGCGCAGAATATACGGCTGGGCGAATAGTCCTCAAATGAATATCATGATTAATTAATCATTTTATGTTGATTATGATTAATGAATAATCATTGTTTCAGTGTTTTTTGCTTGTTTTTGCACTGATAGTTCAATGCAAAGGTTTGCACCGACGTTGGTAAGATTTCAGCGATTAGAAGTTCTGAATGTGTGTTTTGATTAAATTTGAATAAATTGCCCAGCTCTACCCAGAAATGCAACGTCCACTGATCATATGCAGTACTGTGCAAACATCTTGAAGCATCCCTCATTTTGTTATATCTCGCTTTAAGAGAGCCAGTATTTTTTAATGAATGGAGTGGTATGTGCAAACATTTATGTTGCAATATATCACTGTACCTTTTGTTTCTTTTTCTTAGCAAAATATAACAAAATGAGGCTCAAGCCTTTTACACCCTACAATACATTAACCTGGGATGTATATGTGAAATTTTGAAGAACTTTTCCTTAATGTGAGTCTTTTTCATTTTCTGTAAAAATGCAATATTATGGACGTCTCTTTTTAATAAAACGTCACCAGGACACAGAGACTTACAAGGCGACGGTGAAGGAGGACATGCAGCGCTGGCAGGGCGTCCTGCGACTACACGGCTCCGCCGACTGGCTCATCGTGGTGGTGGAGAACGACAGCAAGAAGAAGAACAAAACCAACATCCTGCCGCGCACGTCCATCATGGACAAGATCCGCAACGACTTCTGCAACAAGCAGAGCGATAGGTGAGGGCTGGGCGATATTCTGATTAATTGAACATTTTACCTCAATTATGATTAATTAATTAATATTGTGTTTTTTCACCTCATAGTTCACTGACATGGTTTGTACTCTAAAAATGCTCAACTGTTGAAGCTGTGATAATAATAAAAAAAAACACAGACGTAGACTGGATGGGGCGGAGTCACGTGTGGGAGTATGTTTCTAAAAGGCACTGTACATGAACAGGCAAACTTATGTTTATTAGAGGTTCTGAAAGTCAGTTTTGATTTATTCCAGTTAATCGCCCAGTCCTAGCCACGGGTGAGGGGCCTTTCTATCACTCTTTGCTGGCCAGCGGTCATCCATCAGTCTGTTTGGCTTTTTTCGGCTGGTGTAAATGCGCAGGGCCGTGGCTGTGTTGCAGGTCGAGCTATCGGATGAACAGGGAGCTGTCGTTTTTCAGTGCTAATTTAGATGGAGCTTAACTGTCAGGCCCTATTTCTGGCCCGAGATAGTACGCCTCTGTACAGGCATGACTCATGTTTGGTTCATGTGGGAGCTCAGCGGCTGCGAGTCTCGGGGTTTGATTTGTTCTCAGCAGATACAATAAGCAGATCTATAGACAAGCGGGTGATGGTCTGACAGAAAATGATTGAATAGATGAATGAACTGTGAAGGTTATTCCGTTAATAAAATTGTATTGTTTATGGATGCAGTCGGAAGCAGGGTTTGTTTTGTTACCCGTGGAAAGATTAGTTTTCAGATGCACTCAAACGCTGCCAAAATGACAGCTAGAGGTTAATCACGAGATAATAAATGTCAATTTTAATAAAGCTCAGATTCTCTTTTGTTCTTCCTCTTTCCTTGTTCTTTTGGGCATACTCTCTTTTTATCTCTTAATAATCTCTCCCCGACTTCTTCCTCTGCTCTCGCTCTCTCTTTCTCAGATGTGTCGCCCTGTCAGACCCCCTGAGGGACTCTTCTCGCACTCAGGAGTCATGGAACTCGTTCTTGGCGAAGCTCCGCACTCTGCTCCTCATGTCCTTCACCAAGAACCTGGGCCGCTTCGAGGACGACATGCGGACGCTGCGAGAGAAACGCACCGAGCCCGGCTGGAGCTTCTGCGACTACTTCATGGTCCAGGTGGATTCCGGGCTGTCAGTCGCAGCCCAGCCCCAATCAGAACGGATCTATTATAAGATGCAAAGAGGTTTTCTAAACTACCAGCATAACATTTAGTGTTTTGGGAGTTGTGCTGTTGCCATGAATCTAAATATTGAAGCCTGCACAGCTTCCAAATTTACCTCTCCCCGCTTTGACTGCTGGCAGCTGCTAATTAGTCCCCCGAGGTGCCTTGTATCGACCTCCTCAGAATAGAACAGCAGCTCTAGCAGCATGTTTTGCCCTCTCATGTTGGAAAGCTACAGTCAGGCTTGCATTAAAAGTGTGCAACTTTGTCTGGTTTTCTAGTAGAGTTAGGAATCGGCTTTGACCTCCCAGTTTGATTTTGATTATATAGTATTTCAGAGTGCTTCCAAAGGCCGAGATATACGTGATGCAATGTGATGCGTACGCTTGCAGACGCTGCTGCTACACAAGCATTGTACTGACTATACTTTTTGTTAATCTTGAGGATTCCTACAGGTGGCAGTGTACACTATAGAAGCGCTCTCACAGGGAGGTCCGACATTCACTAAAGCGTTCCAGTTCAGACAAATTTTTGCAGACAAAACTTTTATTTTAAAACAAAGTTTGTGAGATTGTAACTTCATCTTCAAATCTTTATCTTCTAATAAAACTTATTTGACAAAAAAAAACTTCTATTTTAGCTGATAAATAACAAAAACAACCAGCATCCTACTCACAATACAGCCGTTTACTTGATGATGTTATTGTTTATTCCGAGACGTGAGTTCGTCGCGTTATTGTGTGGAACACCATCAAGCCAAACGACTCTCATGTGGAGCGCTATCATGTCCAAATGAGATGTAGGCCAAAATGAGTCAGTTAATCTAAAAAACATTTTTTTACATTCTATAGTGTTCTATAGACAGTAAAAAATAAATATAGAAAGATGCATTATTTGTCAAATAATGTTATTCTTTATCAGATGGTTTCCATCCCTAGTATGTTCTGATAGTCACTTCAAGCTGTTTTCAATGGAACTGATAAGTGTGATAATTATCAGATGAAGTGTGAAATTATTTTTTCATTGCAACTGTGACTAGTTTCACAAAAACACTAAAGATCAAGCTTTTTTCGTAGTGCATTCCTACTGCTACATGAGTCTTGACATTCTGCTGTTCTACCACGTTGCGTAGGAGGAACTGGCGTTCGTGTTTGAGATGCTGCAGCAGTATGAAGACGCCCTGGTCCAGTACGACGAGCTGGACGCTCTCTTCACCCAGTATGTGCTCAACTTTGGTGCTGGAGGTACGAAATTCTGCACCAACATGAACCTAAGGGAGCTTATTAGTGAGCAGTGTTGGGTCTAGGGTGCGAAAGTGTTTCTTGAAACCTCTGCTGTTAGTCTCAAGATTGTCTGCTCAAGTGTTACACCTGTAATTTAGGATTCAGGAAAGTAGTGTTTTCTGAACGGCGTGGCTGACTGATAATAAAGTATGAATATGATTTTCATTTTGAAGTATTTTGTAAAAACGTGTTCTTGATGTTTGTGTATGTGCAGCACATTTAAATTGTTAAATGATGTATCATATTTTTGTGCTTTGCTGAGGAATTGACCACACACACAAGGATCACCATATTCAACTTTTTCATCCTAATTAGCTAATTGGATTGGATGAAGTCTCTCGTGAAGGAGAACTGATTTTCTTGTATATTACGCCACCTGGAATAAAAGGCTCGACCACTCTGTGGGTAGAGAGAAGCTGTGATTAGTCTTGAACTTCACTTTATCACTTCGTTGCACAATTTAAACCTGTCAGTCTACAGAGGAAACATGCAAATGAAGCAGTTTTTTGAGCAATTTTCAATTATATTGAGCATATTTTTCATTGAGCCATTTCATTGACCAGCTTTTTCTAAATTCTCAAATTTGTTCTTAAGAAAGTTGACATTTAAATAGAATAATGTACAACTATAGAAGTGAAGTTAATGTTTTGCACAACAGGCATGCAATAAAATTTGCCTACGAGTGCTCTACATCGTTCGTAGATCCTATTCTCACCAAAGAACAAATCTCAAATGAGAAATCTTTGTGAAACCTGCGCAGGTGGGTTTTAGGAATACATTTTTCTTAATAGTGGATGGTGAATTTGGCCCATTGTGCTTTTTTTTCCTTTAGGTAATGTCTTAAGTTTACTTCCCGTGTCGGTTGTTTCCTTTTTGTTTTTGAAACCGCTGCAGACGGGGCCAACTGGCTGGGCTCGTTTTGCCAGCCGGTGAAGAGTTGGAACGGCTTGCTTCTGCGCAGGCCCATAGACATGGAGAAGCGGGAGCTGATCCAGCGCGGAGAGGCCAGCCTGCTAGACCTGCGCACGTACCTGTTCTCCCGCCAGTGCACGCTGCTGGTCTTCCTACAGAGGCCCTGGGAGGTGACGCAGAGAGCCCTGGAGCTGCTGCACAACTGCGTTCAGGAGCTGAAACTGCTTGAGGTAGCGTGTAGAGGGGTTGGAACACGTTGGCATGAGGGGTGTGAGATGGATGAGGACTGGATGGTTTACATGACACTCTTCATTTCCTAAATACAGTGTCAGCCTCTCTGGAGGAACTTGGGGTTAAGGTTCCTGATCATCGTCCCAATGGTGGTTTTTAAGATCTCCTGGGATTACACAGACCATTATCCCACTGCCACCAGCTCAATTGAATCCCTCTCGTTATGATGGGATTAACAATAAATTCTGGAATAATTCATTAAATGTACAGTTTAATGAGCGACCCAGCTTGTCAGGCAACCCTACTGTGGTGAGGTGTACAACATTAATTTTTGGAATATCAACAAGTGGGTGTGGTGAAAATTAAATTTAATCATTTGAATTTAAATTGTTCCTAAACAAATTGATTCTGTAATGAATTCCCAAATGTGTGTTCCTGTTTGTAACGTTTCTTATGGCGTCACATCAATACCAAAACTAGAGCGCGCAAAATCGCTTGCCGCAAAAAATTCGCGGGTGTAAATTTCAGAGTCGCGCGCGCAAATGTGAAACTCGATAGCACAAAATTAAGAATCGAGTGCGCGGTTGTGATAATATTGCGCGCGAACTGTATTTTTCCTCTCGCGAATGTCTTTTTTCCTCTCGATGTGTTAAATGTTCTCGCACGCAAAGTAGATTACCGACGAGTGGCTTTTTTGCTCGATTTCGCGCGGTTTGAAAGGGGGTAGGTTTTGGCAGTTTGGGGGCATGGTTTTGGCAGCTTCTGCCTGCAAATCCTATTGGCCGATGGCTCCTGGTCTTGTCATTGACTTGTGCATCTGTGTTTATGTTGAATTGGGGACAGACAAGTGGGCAAGGGGAGCCATTAAACGTGTAATAAGGTTGATAAACTATAACTTGCGTTTAATCTACCTGTCGCCGTTTGTCTTCATTGTCGTCATCTTTGGTTTTTCTGTAAAAACTGTCTGTAGTGTGCAGTCAATCACAAGACCAGGAGCAAGCGATTTTGCGCGCTCTAGTTTTGGCATTGATGTGACGCCATAGTTTCTGGACTGATTCCATTATCTTCCTTAAAATATCAAACATCTAGGTAGAGCTAAAAAGGTGAGGACCTTGTATAATGCTGTACAAATACTGTAAGACGCAAGCACACGTTTGAACTCTCTTTATACTTCTGCCATTTGACGCAGGTGTGTGTAAGCATAGCGGTGTGCCTCCTTTTGTTGTGCTGGTCTTGGCTGCTTCATCATCATCATCTCTGTCATTCTCTTCTGCCGCTGTTGTGCAGGTGTCTGTCCTGCAGGGGGCGCTGGACTGCTGGGTTTTCCTGAGCTGCCTGGAGGTGCTGCACAGGATCGAGGGCTGCTGCGATCGAGCCCAGCTAGAGGCCAACTTCTCCCACACTGTAGGCCTGTGGACTTACGCTACTGAGAAGGTAGGAAAGCTCCCTCTTTCTCGTTCTCTCTCCTTTATTTTCTCAATGACCCTTTTCAAGTTGTATGTATTTGCTGTGTATCTTTTTAATCTCACAAGTCTTCGAGAAGGGATGTTGAAAGTCGTTTCACATTCAGTGGATTGTTAAATCTGTGGGAAGATTTTACTTTAGATAAATTAAACTCTAATATGAGTAATCAGCCACTTCATCTTTCTCTCAACCCCTCACTGCAGTAAAGCTGGGTTATTGTCATTCGTGATAATTCCTACATATTGATATGATAATGAGCAGAACAAGCAACACAACTAGAGCTGAAACGTTTATTCAAATACCTCGAATAATTTGATTACAAAAATGGTCGAGGCAAATTTTCTAGAATCGAAGCTTCGTTTAAGTCATTTTATTCGCTACAGCATGCGCCGCTTGTTTTTCACACAGACGGTTATTAATGACGCACAATATCTTAAGTGGCGCGATCAAAACGAGAATAGATCACCCTGTATGTGAACGTATTTGTGAAATATTGCGTTCACAAAAACAGAAGTAAATGTGTAAAAACGCATAAATGACATTTTTTGCGATGTAAACACATGCGATGTGTTTGTGAACACGCGAGTGCCCGCGTAAGCGCCATTACTCGCTAAAACGCTCCGTTTCCGTCAAAACGTCCCCTTTATTACAGACAAAACACATATTGTAGCTGATAAATTACCACAACAACCAGCGTTCCACTCACAATACAGCCATTTATTGAGATTTTCCGATTTTTTTCATCGATTCATTCATTGATTTTTTATTTTTTTTCGTTTCATCGAATTTTTTATTTATTTATTTTTTTTCCTCATAGTTTGTTCCAGAACGCGCTGAACCCTTTATTGTGACGCGGCTCCGTGGCGTGCGCGGGGGATTGTGGGAAATGCAGTTCCCTTCCAGAAAGGCCAAAAGCAACTCATTTTATTGGCCAAATTGGTTCAAAATGACCCCTGAACTTCATGTTTCTTCATTTTCAATTGAATACAACAGCATGAAGCATATATGACTAACTTCTCCTCACACTAGAATAAGCCTAATAACAAATGTATTGTTTTTTTTTATGTATCCGATTACTCGATTAATCGAATCTATACATTATTCGATTACAAAAATAATCATTTGTTGCAGCCCTAAACGCAACACACCACAACCCCAAAAGCAAATCACATGACTATACTGTTACATTTTCTTAACAACACCAGCTCTCACTCGTAATCTCCATGTTCCTGATGGTTTTTTTAGCGCCGCAGGCTTAGGGAATGTCTCAAAATTACAGAACTGTGCTAAACAAGTAATTTTTGAGATGTTATTTTAATAATAAATAATTAAGCATATACATATGGGTGTGTAATTATTAGTTGGGGAACTGTATTTAAGTCACATATTTCCTTAAGCAGTACTGAGTGATCTCAGTCATGTTTTCAGACATTTTTATTTTCAGTTTTCTGTTTTAGAAAAAGACTCGGCAACAATCGGATTTGTATCGTACCGGCAGATATCCAAACATACAGTATCGGTATAGGTATTGGACATAAAAAAGTGGTATCGTGCCATCTTTAGTTTAATGTGTGATATTCGTCTGCAGCTGAAGTCCCTCGGCTATATGTGCGGTCTTGTCTCCCAAAACGGGCCCAACTCGGAAGAGCTGAACCGTACGGTGGACCTGCTCGCCGGCCTGGGGACGGAGAGACCGGAGACAGGTAACCATGGCAGCTGTGCTGTTCATAGAGAGTTTCCAGATTTGACCAATTAGGCTTTTAGTGATTATTGTGTTTTACAGCCAACAGCCCCCAGAGCCCTTATAAGAAGCTCAAAGAAGCCTTATCCTCAGTGGAAACGTTTGAAAAACACTACTTGGTAAGAATGACTTGTTTAAAAAGTTTTTAGCTGCGAATATTGGTCACTCTCTGTCCTGTAGATGTTTGGTATATTTGGGAAATGCAGACAGTGACTGAGTGACATTTTCCTCACACCATCTGTGCTTCTCTCCGGTTTTTTTACAAGCACACCTACCTGCTGTTTTACCTCTCATCCTCATCAGACGCTTAATGAGCTCTCCCTCCTTCTCTCCCCCTCTGTAGGAGCTGTCTCACGCTGCTCTGGAGATGCACCGAGCCATTGGTAGGATGCGTTCCGCTCGTCTGGTTGGAAAGAGCCTGGCTGAGTTCTACATGTGAGTGTCCCAAATCCTTTATAACAGTGCAGTGGAAAGCGCATTGTTTCATTTTCCAAATCCGAGAACTGTAAAGTTGTGTTGTTGAGGCTCTAATAATATGCTAGACACCTTACACGAAAGAACTGGTCTGTAGCAGAAAGTAGGAGGATAGAAAGACCTTCGGATGATCACCACAGGCACTGAGCTGTAATTTGGCTGTGATAAGGGGCGTAGTAAATGTTTGTATTCTTCCCAGTTTCAACCTCTTGCTGCTCAGAAAACAATAAGTAACGTCAAATTGTCACATCCTGAAAACATACAACCTTTAAACTGCGCCAGTACCGAGTGCAAATCGTCATCGTACAATAGCACACCGTCAGCACATGATTCCCAACGCCAGCATCTGCATCTGTTAATCTTCTGTGTGTGCGTTTCCTCAGGCGTAAAGGAGATCCTCAGACAGCGCTGACCTTCCTGCAGGACGCGTTGAAATCGTACACGGCAGAAGGCTGGAGTTTGCCGGTCACACACACACGCAGGCAGATCGCAGAGTGTCAGAAGCAGCTCCACCAGACAGAGGAGTATCCTTTACCACGGTTCCGTCTCAAGCCCTCAACTGCTAGGGCTGGATGATTCATCGAAAAAGTTAACGGTTTTTCCCAGCTTTTCCCAGTACATGTACTCATTATCTTCAGCTCTGTGTCCAAATACAGAAGATAGTTGTTCATTAATCATAATCGAGGTACATATCATAATGGTGTCAAATTGTTCAAGTGGAAACGTTCAGGTTTTTCCCTCTTTTTAAGATTTAAAAGGGTAGTAATGGTTTTCTTACTTTACAGTTTGGTTCGCACCTCGTTTTTTGGTGTTGTTTGAGCTCCTTCACTCTCCGTATCAGTTACTTGCAAACGAGTGCCCTGCTGGCCAGCGATGCCAACCTGACGGACGAGGAGAGGAAGCACTTCTGCCAGGAAATCCTCACCTTTGCCAACCAGGAATCAGATGGGAAAGGTCAGGAGTTCCACTGACGTTTATTAGAGATATGAGGTAAATGTATTTTTTTTTCTCTCTAATGATTTTCTCTCGCTCCCAGGCGAACAGCGTGCCGGTCTGAGCATGTCGTCCTTCGCCCACCTGCGGGAGCTGCAGTTCCAGCCGGCATCCGCCACGGTTCACGTGGGCGCCGCCCTGCAGGTGGAGCTGCGTCTCTGCAGCTTGATGCCCGTCCCCGTGCAGCTGGAGCAGCTTGCGGCCAGCGTCCACTTCGCCGTCGAGCAGCCGGGCGCCAGATCCTCCGGGCACAAGCGACCGGGACTCAGTCCGGATGGCACGGTGGTGTTCCCGGCGTCGAGCCCCTCGCGCGGAACGGCGCAGCCCGGCCTGGCCGCCTCGCCGCTGGAGCTGTACGAGATGCAAGACCGCAGCCCCTCCGACAACGCGCTCAACTCCACCGGGGTCGTCTGCAAGAACATGCACCTGCTGCTGCGCGTCAACGACATCGCCTTGGCTTCCGCGTCCTCCCTAGACACGGTCGGCCCCTCGGCCTCCGCCGTCGCCATGGAGGACGGGGCGCAGATGCTGAAGGCCAAAGACGTGACGCTTCTGCCTGGCAACAACAGCATCGTTTTCACGGCGCCGGTAGGCAAATTCTCCGTCACACGTACACATCAGTGATGATCGATGAGTCCGTTTGGGATTCGCAGAAATTATTGCTCCATCCTCAATCTCTCTTTCCCTGAACGAGTGAATTACGCACGGATGAGTAAATCACTCGCTCACTCACTTATCCCCTCACTCACTACGATCCTGGCTTTTTCTGTCGTCCTTCATCAATTATTCATTCTTTTCTTTTCACACCTTCTTTCTCTTTCCCTTTATGCCTTGCCCATCTCTCACTCCCTCTTAATCTATCTTTCTTTCGTGTCCTGCACACCTTCTTGACCCTTCTTTTTGTATTTTCTCTCTTTCTGTTGTTTCTATTCCCTCCTCTCCCTTTATCATCTCCCTCCATCTCTTTCTCACTCTTTTTTCTTCTCCATTATTCATTCCTTTCCTCTATCCTTCCCCCTTAACTCATCTTGCCTGCATATTTAGTTTATATGACTCTCTTTTTCCCTTTTACATCCCTGTTCGACCCTCTGTAGCTACATCTCTCGCTCTCTCTCTCTCTTTATGTTCTCAATATACTCGCTCTCTTCTCCCTCTAACATTCTCTCTCTTTGTCTCTCCGTTTCCCAGAGTCTGAAGCCAGGCACGTACACTCTCCGGCAGCTGTGTGCCACAGTGGGGCGTGTGCAGTTTTTGCTGCCCCATATTTACCCTTTAGTGCAGTATGAAGTGTACTCCCAGGAGCCTCAGCTCACCATCGAGCCCCTCACAGGTCAGTCCAAGCGCTGAGTCTGTTAGTGAAAGTCCATTAAAAGTCCAGGACGAGGATGCAGACTGTAGTATTATGGTGACAATAAATTGGAACCTTTAAATCTACACCTTTAAGTGAGTTTTAACTTCTTGTTTTCAGATTTCTTCTTCCGCTGAACATGGTGTGGATGTGGGGGCAGGTTTTTAGGCGGTGGTTCTCTAAAAGACAGGAACACTGAGATGGCTTTTTATTTGTGACCTTGTAAGGACGGGTTCTTGTTTAGAAATAGAAAAGGTGCAGCATTTATTAAAAAACATACGTTTTAAGAGGTAACTAAACTTTAGGTGCTTTAGGGTTACTGAGAGGGATGCATATGTGGATCCGATATCTGTCCGATAACGACGCTGCGGTAACTGGATCGGGTATCGGTGGCATTGGGCCGATCTGTGGATCCGATCTGTAAATGCGTGCACGCTCGATTGGTTATGCATGGGAAGTGTTACTGCAGTAAAGCTGGTTTATTGATCGACATTAACACTAATATGACAATGAGCAGAACAAGCAACACAACACACTACAACCACAAAAGCAGATCACACGATTATACCGTTTAACTTCAACAGCACCAGCTCTCACTCGTAATCTCTGTGTTCCTGATGGTTTTAGCGCCGCAGGATTAGGGACCGTCACAAAATTCCAACGACTGTGTTTAAACGAATGATTTTTGAGATGTTATAATGATAAATAATTTAGCATATACATATGGGTGTGTAATTATTACATTGTTTTGTTGGAAAACAGTTTTTAAGTCAAGTATTTCCTTAAAATAATCTCAGTCATGTATTCAGAAATTTTTTAACATTTTCTGTTTAAAAAAAACTCAGACTGTATCAGATTTGTATCGTATCTGATATTCAAATTTACAGTATCGGTATCGTATCGGACGTGGTTCCATGTTTAGTAACCGAGGTAAAGATTAGGGTTGGGTTTTGCTCTGGTATCATTAAAATGATCTGATAATAATTTACACCTCACAAAGATAATAAAACATAAGTGTGTGTGTGTGTGTGTGTTGCAGAGAGCCTGCTGGCTGGGCTCCCTCAGAGGGTGAAGTTCACCATCGTAACGGGACACTACGCGGTGAAGAAGGGCGACGCCTTGCAGCTGAGCAACTCCGAAACCATGCCCATCTTGCACACCTCCACCTGCTCCGCCCGCATCCTCTCCAGCACTGGAGGTGAGAGGCCGAGGGTCCTGCTAGTTTCGGACGGTCGCTTTTCTGCTCTTTCCGTTATACAAAGGGAGGAATTGCTCTCTCATTTCATTCTCCTCTTCGCCCCTGTTTGTCCCAGAGCTGGTGTCCGAGGCGGCTCTGTCCATCCAGGCCTCGGAGAAGGTGACCAGCATCTCCCTGCCCCTGACTGCGCCCTACCACACGGTGGAGTTTGAGTTGGAGGTGCTGTGCCACATCCCTTCGTCCCCGGCGCGGGCGGAGAGCGAGCGCCTCACCAACGGAGAAATCCGCCACCGCTCCAAAAACCGCACGCGATTCAACAGCAGCATGTCCTCCATCGACCAGAAGGTCTGTAGCAGCCACGCAGACGTCTGTAGAACTGCACAATTAGGCTCTTTCCACACGGGCGTTCGAGGCTTGGATAAGTGAACGCACTCTGAACGTCCTGTGCGTTTTTGTTGCGTTTTGTATAGAGCTGAAACGATTATTCGAATAACTCGAATAATTCGATTACAAAAAATGGTCGAGGCAAATTTTCTAAAATCGAAGCTTCGTTTAAGTCATTTAAATGGCTACAGCATGCGCTGCTTGCGTTTCACACAGACGCTTATTAATGACGCACAATATTTTCAGTGGCGCGATCAAGGCGAGAATAGATCCCTCTGTATGTGAACGTATTTGTGAGATATTCCGTGCACAAAAACAGAAGTAAATTCATGAATTCCCTTTATTACAGACAAAACTCATATTTCAGCTGATAAATAACCACAACAACCAGCTTTCCACTCACAATACAGCCAATTATTAAGATTTTCCCATCGTTTTTTTTTTTTTTTTTTCATAGTTCATTCCGGAACGCGCTGAACCCTTTATTGTGACGCGGCGCGTGGGGGATTGTGGGAAATGCAGTTCTCTTCCAGAAAGGCCAAAAGCAACTCATTTTATTGGCCAAATTGGTTCAAAATGACCCTTGAACTTCACGTTTCTTCATTTTCAATTGAATACAACAACATAAAGCGTATTTGACTAACTTCTACTCACACTACAATAAGCCTAATAACAAATGTATTTTCATTTTCATTTACATTTTTTATCTGATTACTCGATTAATCGATAAAATAATCGTTAGATTACTCTATTACAAAAATAGTCGTTTGTTGCAGCCCTAATTTTGTAGCTGCGCCTGATTGACATCAGTGAGGCGTTACATTGGCATTCGTTTGACGGTTTAATGGCAACCTAAACCCTAATTTGTAATTTTGTGTGTTTGCCTGTGGGGACAGTAATCAGGCTGTCCAAAGTGTTTACCTGTGTGCTGAAATAGAAAATAAAAAATATATAAAATATATACAAATATAAAGGAGGAAATAAAAAAACAAGTGCTGTGGCACATGAAGGAAATTAGTCTCTGTGCTGCAGTTGGTTTGACGTAATGACGTCACACGGACTGGCCGAATATTTTGTATATTTTTTAAAAAATTTAATATAACTTGTACGTGTTCAAAGTTATTAGTATTAAAAAACCAAGTCTTGTGGCACATGAAGGACAGTCTTTGTGCTGCACAGTTGGTTTTACATCAGCAACTGAAGCACAAAATAGGAATATGAAACTAACTTAACGGAATCACGGGATGTGTTCGATCCTCCATGACGTCAACCGAACACCGTGTAAACGCAACAGTGACGTTTTTCTTTGCGTTCGTCTGGATTTCTACACAAGTTAGCGTCAGGATAACGTTGCATGCAGCATTAATTTGACGCCATTTGAATGCGCAGCCGACTTTGATTCACTCCAATGAGCAGAAAAGCAGTCGGCGTTTAGTCCGCGCTCACCTGATGCCACCAGCGCCAGAAAAACGCCTGTGTGGACTTGGCCTTTCTGAGAAAAATGTATGCGTTCTTTAGAGACGTCAAGTCAAATTTTTAAAGCATGGAATCAATTTTTTTTGCTAAATAAGGGCAGCACCAATTTTTAAAACAAATCCACTGAGCTTCGGCGTTCACCGCTAAGCGCCCTCAGCGTGGTTTTGACCCCTCTCTGCGGGAAAAATGCGTTTGGTGGACACAGGCCCTAACACCGTCCATGATTTTCTGCTTTGCAGGTGTCTGTCGATTGTCCTTGGTCCATATACTCGATCCTGATTTCCCTCGTCTTCTACACACCCTTCAAAGCCAAACACTCGCTGCTGTCTGCTGGGAAGAGGTTTGTAGATGTGGATGAACTCATATATTCCAGCCCAGACCACCGCCTTTCTGGCTCTCGTTTGTACTGACGTTTCATGGTGTTGTGACCGCAGGAAGTACATCCAAGTTTGCCTCCAAAACGTCTCGGACACAAACTTCCAGTTGGCCAATCAGACGCTGGAGGAGCGGCAACGCACACCTTCACTGCAGCTCCGCTCTCTCAACCCCAAAACTCACCAGGTCAGGGTCCTGCCGTGTCTCGTTCTTTCTCTCTTTCCCTCCTGCCCCCTCGCGCTGTTGCAGTGTGTGTATGAAGTGTGTGTGTGTGTTTCTCCTGCTGCAGCTGGTGTACAGTAAGCAGTGTGTGTACAGCGTGTGGGAAGTGAGCTGCAGTTCGGAGCCACCAGCGTGTTTGCAGTGCACCTTTAATGCCAGCTTCTCCCCGGCGGGCGCGCCAGACACACACCTCAAACCCTACAGCTATGAGTTTACACTGGAGAGAGCTGCGGTGAGGCTGCACACACACACACACACACACACACACATATTCTTGAATAATAGAACTCATTGTAGATTTTTATGGACTGTAGGAATTGATTTTCTTATCTCTCCCTCCCTTTTTCTCTCTTCTCTCCTTTCATATCTCTCTACATGTCTGTATCTCCCTCCCTCCTTATCTCCGTTCTCACCCTCGTACTCTCTCTCTTCTCTCCTTTCTCTTTGTCACTCTCTTTCCACACCCTTCTGCTTATCTCTCTTTTCACCTCTATCTTTATCCTGCATCTCTTTCTCCCCCCCTTCTCAATTTTTTCACTCCCTTCCTCTCTCTCTCTTTTCCTGTCCTTTTCAACCAACTTTTCTCCATCCTCTCTCTCTCCCTCTCTCCACCCACCCTTCTTTCTTTGTCGCTCTCTTCATCCCTATCTCTTTCTCCCCCCCTTCTCAATTTTTTCACTCCCTTCCTCTATATCTCTCTTCCTGTCTCTCTTCCTGTCCTTTTCAACCAACTTTTCTCCATCCTCTCTCTCTCTCTCTCTCTCTCTCTCCACCCACCCTTCTTTCTTTGTCGCTCTCTTCATCCCTATCTCTTTCACCCCTTCTTTGCTCTCTTCCTCACTTCCTCCTTCCCTCCCTGTACCCTTTCTCCCTCTTCTCTCTCTCTCTCTTTGCCTCCCTCTCTCTTCTCCCTCTCTCTTCTCTCTCTCTCACGCACACACACACACACCTCCAGACGTTGTACAGTGTACAGGCGGAGATCCAGCCTGCAGCAGGTGAGCAGGATTGTCGCGCCGGTGCCCTCTGCAGGCTGGAGGTGTCCGTCACGCGGCTGACGGAGGCTTGCGATGCGGAGAGGGAGGACGAGGAGTACACGGAGAACGAGGGCCTTCGCACCACTAAGCTCATGTATGAGGGTAAGAACCCGAGAACGGTGTAATGGAACGGGAGTAACACGTTCACGCCAACATTGCAAACTACAAGTGTCCGTCACATAATATTCTGTGTGTGTGTGTGTGTGTGTGTGTGTGATTGTAGTTGTGGATAACAGCAGTAACTGGGCCGTGTGTGGGAAGAGCTCAGGCTTGGTGTCGATGCCGGTGGCTGCTATGGCCACACACAAGGTTCAGATGGAGGTGATGCCATTATTTGCAGGAAAACTCCCGTTTCCCAACATCAAGCTGTTCAAATACCTGCCGCACTCGGCTCCGCCCACCACCCAGCCCGATACAGGTAAACCCCCCCCCCAGTTAGTAACCATGTACCGCGTTGCCAGATTAGATCTCATCCCCTTTTTTAAAAAAACTTTTCTCCAGATTCCTGCCTGGAGAACGACAACCTTTCGCTGCTGGACAAGGGTCTGGAGGACCAGGCCGACACGGCCAGCATCCGCAGCCGGGGCAGCGTCCACTCGCTGGGCAGCGGAGATCAGCAGCAACAGCCACAGCGAGGCCTGCCCATGCCCAGGTTGGAGGCCTTCAGCAGCGGCCAGGTGTTCAACCGCAGCCTGACTCGCCAAGTCCTGGTGCTGCCCAGCGCTGACCACCACGTGCTGGAGGTCAACGTCACGTGACCCCCGTGGAGGCCCGCGCCCCAACCGCTCCCGGACCCGGCCTTCTGCCAGCTCGCCGCACGGGGGATCGGGGAGAGGAGGGGGTCCGGCTCGGGGTCCAGCTCCAGCTAGTGGGGGCGGGGCACGGCGGCGGGCGGACGTTGTAAGTGGGCGTGGCCTAAAAAACGCTGAAACACAAAGCTACGGCTGGAGCCTGAGAATCTTACGAGTTCTGTCTTCTCTCTTCTGGCCATTTCATGCTCACTCCTCTACTCGAGGTGTACTAGCCTGGAACTGTCCTGGTTCTTATTCTTTCTCTCTCTCTCTCTCTCTCAAATCCTTTCTTTCTCTGTCTTTCTTTCTTATGGACTACGAATACGTGAGCAGCCTTGGACTTCCCATGATGCCTTGCTGCCTCTCGCCTTTCCAGTTTGACTCGCTCCAGCTGTGAAAGCAAGAAAATTGGCTGAGACATAATCTCCCTCCCTCTCTCTCTCTCTCGCTCTATTTCTCCATCTTTCTTTGTCCATCCCCCATCATCATCATCACACACACACACACACACAGACATAAACAAACAGACAGACCTTCTGTGGAAGTGTTGTGACCTTGACGTGGAAAAAAAATCATTTGTGAGACGTTTCTAGACGTTTGACCGTGTCTGACCCTCGCGTTCACATGCATGTTTGCGTTAACGGTTTGAGAGAGAAGAGGAAGAATCAAGTCCTGCTGATTTGCCATTTTGGTGTTGAAGAATCTCCCGACCTGCTTTGTCTCGTTCGAGTGTGTGTGTGTGTTGAGATGTGTGTGCTTACTCTTCATCCTGCTGAATCACAGTCCTGAAGGAGCGGTTCTCTGTTCTTGTACATACTGTTAAATGTGTAGATATTACTGAACGGTGAATCACTGTAATGACTCTAAAGGCTTCACCAAATACGGTTTTTGGGATGAAAGTGACTTCATGAAAAGGGAAGTCGGGGAATCTGCTGTACATCGCTTCTCATTTCTACTACGTTTTGTGGAGGAACGTTTAGTTTTTTTTGCCTTATTCACTTTTTCCGGTTCGGCGGGATCAAGGAGGCGTCAGAGGGGCTCGCGCTGCACGTCGTAGGCCCAAGTTCATCCAAAAAATATTGCAGCCTTGCGTTACCAGCTACCAGCACCCAGTTCTCAAAGGAGTGCAGAATGGAAGTCCTCGTTAAACATTTGGACAGTCGTTTGACCCCGAATATGTCAAAACAGTAGTAAAATACTTGAGATTTGCAGCCATACAGCTTGAATTCTCTTCTAGATTTTTGTTCTTGGATTTTCTTTCACATGACAAGTTGCCATTTTTATTTTTCTGTCTGACCGAACAACGACATATGTCGTGGCTGAGTGACAGGACTTCAGAAGCAGACTTGGCACATCGGGCCGGTCAGCAGTCCTGTTTTTGGTTTTTGCGCTGCCGTCTGTGGCTGTGCAGTTTGTCTGTTTGCACAGTGCGTCTGATTTGGGGAATGTTAAAAAGTGCTGAATGATTTCCAAAATCAATCCGGTGTCAGCAAAATGTGTTCAAGGTTCACAATTGTACAGGTTCTTAAAACGGAGCTTCTTAAAGTGAAAAGTGCCTGTGAAGGCTGAAGGCCTGAGGCTGTGTTCCAAAAAGCTGGATGAACCCTAACCCCTACTTTGTAGAGCACTAAAGTGGAACGGTTTCTACTCTACAAAGTAGGGGTTTAGGCTTTATGCCCTCCATTTGTAGAGCACTAATGTGGAACGTGGATGTGGTTTGGACAAATCTCGGTCTTCACCCATGAATGTGAAGAAAAAAAGTCCTGTTTTATCACTTGTTTGTGCGCGGCGCGTCTGGTTGAGGTTGGTTGTGTTAGTGTTGTGGGGATGTTGTTGTTTCTGGAGAGTAACCATCATAAAGGGAAAAAAGACAAGCTGTATGTGATCCTCTAACGGTGTGGCACAGTATTTATTTTTTGAATTCGTCTCGTCTGTGTAAGAATAATAATTCAAGGATGAAGTGTGTTACGTTTGAGTGAAAGTCGCTTCCCCCGCCCTCCTACTGTGTGTTACAGTGAGACGAACAGGAGCTGTGGAGAAAGGCGCTTGTAGCTCTCGATGTTGCGCAGCAGGACTTCGGGGTTGCGTCATGTGAATCGCTGGGTCAGCCAACAATGTCACTAATTTTCACAAGCTGTTTGTAAATTATTCCATCAGTTGGGCACCACAGATTGTATTTAGATTAATTATTTAAATGAAAAGACTATGTACGCATTATACAATTGAGAAAATATATATACATATGTTTTAAAGACGTGTGGAGTTCTTGTTTCTGCATTTGCGTGAACTGTTTCCAACACAACCATGTTTTTAATAGAATTTATTTATTAAAGGGAACACCAACAAAAAATAAGTTAAGAGCAAGACAATAAAGAGCTGAAACGGACGGACAGGACGGAGGTTTGACGCCAGTCTTAGTTACCATTCCACACCTCGCGAGGACTGACGCGGTTAAATAAATAAGTAGAAAAACGTTACTACCATCAGAGCCATAAAACAATAAGGTGAACGCACTCCAGATTGAACACAGTGCAGGTGCCGCTATGCCATGCAGGTGTGAGGTATCAGACGCGCCGTAGAGGGATTTGGCTCTTCACCTGGCCTTCCCGACTGGAGCGCTCCTCTTTGGAACTCGGCGTGGGCTTGGCACGATTGTTTGCACCGGTTCCACTCCCACTAGTCGCTTTGTTCTCTCAGCTGGTTTCTTCTGAAATCTGAGAGCAACAACAAACTTTAGCTTCAGCTTTCGTCAACTCTACTGCCTTTAATATCAAAACTAACAAACAGGGGTGTAATAATGTATCGCTTCAATGATTAATGAGCCCATAGAATCAATCCAAAACGAAAACACTGATCCAACATACTGCGTGTTACGTACTGGAACGTCTCTATACGTTGAACAGGAGGTTTATTTTATTGAAGATGGAAACACAAATAGAAATGTCAACTTATAGTTTAGCTTTATTTTTTTTTTAAATAAAAGTCAGTCCCTCCAGGAATTCACAGGCCTCTTTTGAGATTGTTGCGGCCTAAAATGCCTGATTTTGCGGTAGCGTGTCAAAAAGAATTTATGACAAAAGTTTTGTTGCAATAAAGTTGCAATGAATTAGTATTAAGGGGAAAAAAACAACTAAGTGGTAACCTTGTCAAAAAGAGAAGACAAAAGATTTTAAGGATTACAGAAAGTGTAATATGCTTTATGTTTCCTGTCTTTCAAATGTAACAAGGAAGTGAGTTCACTGATGTATGGCTCAAGGTTTCGCAGGAAACAACGATTGGTTAAAACTTGTGGAAAAGTTGCAGAATTGGCGGGCATTGGTTGAATTTGTTAACAGTTGTGATCGCAACATTGTGAAATCCTGGAGGGTTGTAAAGTTAAGTGCTTGTATTAAATCAGCATATACTTCCTGAATCGAATCAAACTGAAACTGTCAGAAGAATAAAATGTAATGTTTTCCGGATCTGGACGTTGCCTCTAAACTCTGAGCAGCACAAGTTTGTTTCAGACCAAATTGTCCATTTGAAAGAGTGAAACACCTCCCTGCAACTGCATTAAAACGAAGTAATTAGATTAAGAGAAAACTTACTTCACCATCCTCTTCCTCTCTTGAGCTTTCTTGGTGGCAGCAGACAGAAGAACCTTCCCTCTTCCCTGGGGCTTATTCTCCTGGAAGGCAAACACAATCGAATGACCGTCTTGAGCAGTGGAACACAATCGGCACCGGCCGGAGATAAATCTACAATATCTTTGTCCTGAGAAACGGGAAGACGTTTAAATATTCCTAAAGTTGACAAAAACATTCATCGGAATGTTGACCAAATTTGGTGACACAAAAGGGCTTTTTGAAACAGCAGGAACTGAGGAAATCCCTGGAAATTGAATTACATAGTGGTGTTTGGGGATGCTCTGTTTTCCAATGTGCAACACGATTTCCCAAGCTGCCCCTACACGTCCCAGGGGAGGCTTCCATGGGAGCTTGAGTCAAGCTTCCCTCAGCACCCACGCAATTCAGACCATGCCTAAAATATCGAGTTACAGTAAAAGGGCACGACTAAAACGGCTTGCTCTCTCAGTTCCTAAAACGTGGGTCCTGTGTGTCTGGAAGCTGTCGGCCCCCGAGCAAACACACCGTCAGGGGGGCCAACAAAGCGGCACTCGAGTTACCTTGACTTTCAACTCCCTCTCTCGGGCCAGGTGTCGGTCCCAGGAGATCAGCTGCATCCGGTCTGCAGGACTCAGGCTGAAGAAGAGATCGTGGAGCTCGTAGCGAGCAGCGCGCAACTGCAAGCGAACACACCGACACACACACTTGTACTGCAGCTCAATGCCTTACTCAGAACGTTACAAAACAAACTGGAGTTGTTGTGACAGTGTATGTGGAACGTAAATGTAACATTTATATAGAGACAGACAGTTGGGGAGAGAACTAGACGGACAATTCCTGAAGACACTGTGTGATTAAGTGACATTGAGTGCAAAAAGTGGCGTAACGGTAGGGTGTTCACCCCATGATCAGTAGGTCGCAGGGTCGAATCCAAGGCCGGTAAAGTTACCACTGAGGTACTCATGAGCAGGGTACCGTCCCCAAGCACTGCTCCCCGGGCGCTTGTAAGCTGCCCACTGCTCCTTCACAGATGGGTTAAATGCATAGGTCACCTTTCGTTGTGGTGCACTGTGTTCTGTGCTGTGGTGTGTTCACAATGACATAAAATAGGGGACTAACATTATTGACTGAAAAAAAGAAGATTGCAGTTGGGCTTTTGACATGAAACTTTAAGCCATGGATGAATTAAGCGATGTGTGAAGTACAAAAACTGTGGAAGGAGTTCATAAGACAAAAAGTGGGAGGAAGAAGAAGAAATGACAAAGAGAACAAGGACACTGCTTATACACAGCAATCATAATAAGAAAGAAAGAGAGCGTGGGAGAGACGCAGACAGACAGAGATAAAGAGAGAGTTACCTGCAGTGCCACTCTCTCTTGCAGGGCTCGGTCTTGTCTGCTGATATTCTCCCTTCCTGGTGTGTGAGTCTGGAAGCTCTGTAGGAACTGCTGCGTATCCTGTAGGTACAAAAAGCAAAGATTAGACAACCACAACCTTAAACCTGTCACACACACACACACAGCTTTCCCACTCACCTTGACAGTTCTGACCAGCTGAGCCACTCTCTCTGTGCGCAGCAGCCTGCGGGTCAGGAAGCCTTTTACTGCTGCAGCCAGCAGGGGGCGATGGCACACAGGCAGACGCTGGCCCAACTACAGAAATCAAATTTAGAGGAATGTTAAGTTTACACTGATGGCATTTATCAGACGCTCTTATCCTCAGCATCTTAAATGTCCAGTTTACAGAGTCTCGCTGGAGAAACTTAAGGTTACATTTCTTGCTCAGGTCCAACGGTGGCTTTAGCCTCCAAACATGAACATGGGGTACAGCCAATCACCACTCCATTCCTAAATATAAGTATTTGCCGCAGGTGAATGATAAGAATAAATAATCTTGAGGTAAGTAAGGGAAATTAGGATACAAGGCAATTGAGATAATTCATTTTGATTTCTAAAGATGCGTCTAACAAACTACTCTTTCAGTATCTTCATGTAAATGCTGCATGAATCACATTCTCCCATTCTGGTTTCGGTCATTGGTTGGCTTTGGAGTCAGCAAGATCTTTTTTTAAAAGTCATGGCAGGTGAAGCAGAGTTTGATTCGATGGCTAAAAAGGTTTAGTGTAAAAGTTTCCAAAGGCCCAAGACTTCGAAAGCACTTCAGATCATCAGAAAATGAAAAGGTGATTAATGCAATGTTTCAATGGCTGCCACAGCAGAAGAGCTGTCCAGGAGATCCTGAAGAGAAAACACAGGGTCACCACCAAAAAGAAAACTGTGAGACTCTCCACAACGGGAGAATTGAAGAAAATCGATTACAGTAATATTCAGTAATATTACAGTAATCATCGGTGAATGTCAAAATCTTAATGAAAACTGCATAAGTGGATATTAATAATACATTTCCTCTTAAGAAGTCATTAACAGAATGAGACCCAACCACGTCTGTCTGTTTTCAATTACCATTAATAGGAGCGATGTGATGTATGGCCTGTCCTCGTAGCGGCTAAATACACACATTAAAATCACAAGTCATTTACCTGTCACGATTACATTTCTATAAAATAAATATTTGGGAAAATATTTAATCTGTACTTATTCAAAATGGAAGTGTGTATGTTGAGACCCTAAATAATCCTGTTATTTCTATATTATATTATTTATACTATTTTACTCACATTTCTTTGTGCACAGAGACAAAGAAAACACGTGGAGTCACATGACAACATACAAATAATCGTCATGGGCAAGATTCCGTCGATTTGAGGTTGTCAGTTTTGATTCAGTTTCGGTTCTCTACCTGTGAGATGCGGACCGGGTTGGAGAGGGAGCTGAGCTGGGCCAACGTGAGCTCAGACAGGAGCGAGGAGGGGCCTAGTCCATCAGGAGCAGAGAAGCAGGAGGGGGAGGTTGCCATGTCCTCCAGACGTGAGCCCACGCCGGGACACGGGAAGGACACGCTCTGGAGGTACTGGTACTTCGCTGCCAGACACTGCAAGCGAGGAAGAGAGAGAGAGAGAGAGAGAGAGAGAGAGAGAGAGAGAGAGAATGGATTTTTAGAGGTTGAAAGAGAGAGAGGCAGTGAGAGATAATGGATGAGGAGACGGAGAGGGCTGGGCATTTAGAGAGAGGGAGGGCAACTGGATAAAATAAAGACAATGAATAGGGAAGAAATGGAGGTCAACGAAGGACAGTAAATTAGGCATGAGTGAAAAGTTAATGGGGGACCTCGAGCACCGCAAGAGGCCGCCCCGACAAAACCAGGGACAAAGGGAAAGACAGACATGAGTAACGGCGCGGGGAGGGATCAGCCACTTAAGCCGAGACGCTCCTGGATTTCGCTAAAAACAAATGATCCTCTCTCATTTTCCTTCTTAATTCCCGTAACATGGTTGGGTTGTCTCCTTTTGGCCTGACGCACCCAAATTAAAAAAGTGGGGGTGTGGAAAAGGAGGAGGAGGGAGAGAGAGAGAGAGAAACATGCAAGACCCCATTATAAAAGCAGGCTGTGTTCATTAAAGGCCTGTTAGATGCATAAATTACAGCATGTAATTAATGGCACAAGGACACGGGCTGCAGAGCGCGCGCAAGATGAAATGGCTGCCATCAGGGGCGTCCTTGGATTAGAGCAACGCGAAGACCCGGCGAGCACACCCTTCCCCGAGACGCTGTTAAAACTTTTACACGCAGCTCTTTGGGGCATCGCCGAGTGGATTTTGAGGAGGTTTTTTTGTTTTTTTACGCAGTCATATTGTCAGATATTGTTGCGCTCAGAACGGGAGGAAGCTGGATGCTTGCCATGTGGCAAGGGGAAGGGAGGTTAATGTGATATTTGGGAGCGCTTTCAGGAAAAGCTTTTTTACAGACGTTTAAAGAAATGAAGGTAAACGGTCTGAACGGCTATACTGTGCCATGACTATCAGAAAACGTTAGTGAATGTCAGAATGTGCTTTCGTGAAAACAGCGCAAGTGGGTTTTAAGGACAAAATTCTTCTTAAGACAGACTGGTGAATGAGACCCACCGAGAACGTTAGAGATGCACCGATCCAACTTTTTCAGTTCCAATACCAATGCCGATACTTGGGCTTTGCGTATTGGTCGATCCTGAGTACCGATCTGATAGCAGATTTTAATGACTTAGTTGTGTATTTCTCTGGGAGGAGGAGACTGAGACTGTTCTGCTTAAGGAAATACTTGATTTAAATACTGTTTTCCTAACTTAAACAATGTAACTATTACACACCCATATGTATATCCTAAATTATTTATTATGAAAATAACATCTCAAAAATGGTTGTGTAATTTTGTGACAGTCCCTAACCCTTGTGAGTGAGAGCTGGTGCTGTGGAGGAAATGAAACAGTATAATGGTGTGATTTGTTTTTGGGGTTTTAGTGTGTTGCTTGTTCTGCTCATTGTCATATCGATATGTAGGAATTAGCAAGATAATAATCATAATAATAAACCATAAAAAACCAATCGAATAACAGACCAGCTTTAACGCACTGCCACTTCCCATGCATAATCAGTTGAGCGTGTGCGCATTTACGGAACGGCTCCAAAGATCGGCCCAATTCTACCGATACCCGATCCAGCTGTTTGAGTTATTACCGGACTGATATCTCATCCACGTAACCGATCGCAGCATCCCTAGAGCATATCTGGAATGAACAAGTGTAGGGAGGCTGTTGTGCCATGCTGCGTCTCACCTGTAGCAGGTCTCTCTGCTGTCTGTTCTGGGTTTTGATCTGAACGTTGTGCTCCTGCTGTCGCTCCTGCGCTGGCCTCTGCAACACTGATGAGCAGAGATTTACACTCTCAAAAACTCAAAACTGCAGTTATCCCAGTACATTTTTGCTTCACACGACTCAAAATAAATATCACAAACACTTTACATCTGTGAGTCTCTAAATCACAGTATTAATAAAGTGAATTAAAGTGAGTGATGATTCGTCATTGTGAACACAGCACAGCATCAGTGGCACCACAACCTCTGCATTTGACTCATTCGTGAAGGAGCAGTGGGCAGCTTTTGGCAGCGCCCGGGGGAAGCAGTGGTTGGGGACAGCACCTTGAACCGGTGACCTGATCACGGGGACAGCTACCTTAGCATTATGCACCGAATAACTGTAGTACTCTACACCAGGGGCTTTCAACCGATGGTTCGCGGGCGGCATTGCAGGTGGTCCGTGACATGCAATCCAGTTTCACTACTGAAATCACTTTCTGTTATAGCTGTACTTAGATTCACCTATTTTCTGCTGTCTAAATTTCTATTAGTACTGACTAACTGGAGCTGGCAACTGTGGATTTTGCCTTTGGACTCTGAACACAGGGAGAGCATGCAGAAAGGCCCCACAGCTGACCTTCTTGCTGCGAGGCGGAAGCGCTAACCACTGCGCCACCGCGCCGCACCGCATGTGACAAATACATTTGGAAAATCCAAGTCTAGAAAGTAGAAGTCCAGGCCTAACATTTGCACCAAACCATTAGTATTGTCTCTACATAGCAGACCAGGAATGAATAATAAGGAATAGACGTTAATGGGGAACTTTCTCATGCTGAGAGGAAGATCCTGACTTTTCCCACTCTGACTGGGTCACAATTTGCACTTATCCCAAGTCTGAGCGTAAGCCCAAGTACAACTGCAAAGCAACAAATCCTGCTACTGTTTAGTGACACACGATATATAAGCTGAGTGGTGAGCGTGTATCATTGTGTTTAATCACAGTTCAGGCTAATCATCACAGATCAACTAAGTAATCTCTGCAGAAGCACTTAAAGCAAAGAATCATTATACTCCACAGAGGCCCTGCCTCTTACAGCGTACTTAACGGGCATCGCGAGTGAGACGAGACTATTAACTTGCCATTATCATTACGCTCAGGCTATTTATCAAGCCTTATCGCTTTAAAGGGGATCATAAAGCCGACTTGACAAAATATGTCTCACTTGCTTTCAGAGTGTGATATAAAAGAATCAACTACAGGGCTGGAGGCAGAAAACATAACAGTTATGGGACTGAAAAGGTTGGTTCGGTTAAAAGTTAAAATCTTTCAAATCAGCTTTACTCACTTGCATAAGTAGCAGACAGAGCACGTCCCTCCCCTCGTCCCGACACATCCTCTTCAACACCATTCATCAGCAGCCTCCGTTTGGCACGAAACACCCCGTTACACCCTTCCAGCTCCGGGCTCGAGTGTGTCCAACCGGATCCAGTGTGGCACCAAAGTGCTGAGGGAGAATCCACATCATATGAGCGATTAAGCAACGAGGCGTTTGGTGTGTCTTTCAGTGTGTTTTCAAATCCTATCCTCTCTCCATAGGTGGCCCTCCTCTCTTCAGCGAGGTTGCTTGTATCTGCAAGGACGGTGGTTCTTTCAGGTACTTGCCCGAAGCGGAATGCCTCCGGCAGCCTGGCGTTCTGCGTCAGGGGGGCGACGCTGCCTGGGAGCTCACACTGTTTACTAGCTGCCCATGTTCCGGAACCTTCCTGCCGCATGACCTCGCTAAAGTTCACCACGCATGGAGACTTCGCACCGTTGTAGTCCAGGCGGCCTTCATCTTCGGCAAGCAGCATTTGCCGGGGGCCGTTGTGATCCGAGACGCCCTCACCAGGTTTGTCTGTCTGCGATTCTGCAAGCGTGGACTCCAGATCTGAGATCAGGACTTTAAGACTTGAGAGTTTAAGCTCTAGCTGAGCGATCTGTTCGCACTGATCTGTGCCCTTGCACGCCTCTGTCTCTCCAAGTGGACTTGCGGCTTTGTTTTTGGCTGGACTGCACGGACATGGCTCCTTGTCCTTTTCCACGCAGACGGACGTGTTAACCAGAGGCTTTCTGAGCGGGTCAGACAAGGTCCTGGATCTCATACTGCGCACTGGGCTTAGGCAGAACTTAGGAGAAGGAATATTCTTCATATTTTTACTTGCTGCTAGGCAGGGCCTGGGCAGCATGCTGCCCATTCTCTTGCCTTTGGACTGGTAAAGGGATTTTGTCGAGGTAGGCGTTGTAGCTGAAGTGGCAGGCATATTTGGTTCGAGGTTTGAGGGAACTGGCACTTCTTTTCCAGTCCCTGCAACTGCAGTGCTGGAGATGGGAGTAGTTTTAAGGCAATGGTCATTTGAAACTTCACATTTACTAGCATCTGTGTCATCATGGCACTCCAGCTCACTGGTAATCCTTCCTCCTCCTCCTTGGGTGTGTATCAGGGCATCCAGGCACGGCATCTTCATCTCCAGTAATTGATCCCTCCCCTGCTCCTTTATCTTCTCCTTGCTTTTTCTCATCTCCGATTTCCCTCCTGGAAGCAACTCTTCGTTTTCCTTGTCTGAGAGGCTATGCTTATCGCCGTCCTGGCCTTCTCCCACCTTCAATACCTTCGTCTGATTACGAAGAAGGCGCTGACGTCGCCGATGCTCTTGAGATTTTTTCAGAAGGGTCTGCAAGCTCATACGGTATGGTCCTTCAATTGGGTCTGGTTCCGTCGGGGGGTCTCCTTCCTCTATGACATCATCACTCTGCGCCTGGTGAGAATCCGGCAACTCCTGCTCCAGGTCCTCTCCGTCCACCGGAGTATGGCTGATGATGGTGTTACTGGCCGTGTTACTGGTCAATGCTGAGGAATTGAGAAAAAAGCCACCGGAGTGTCTGCCCTCTGTAACTGTTTTGACCTGCCCCATTTCTTCAACCCCCTCGAGCCAGCTAGTGTCTTGGGTTGCATACCCCGATGACACCCCGAGCTGACTTACGTCGATGTGAGGGTGTTTATCTGTATGAGACACAAACTCGGAGCCGGACCCGACATCTGATTTCACATCGACATCTCGCTCTAGTTTACGTGGAAACAAAGGAAGACCTTCAAATAGAACAGTTGCGCGACTGTTCTCTAGAGAAGTCACTCCCTTAAAATGACTCAGACTTGCGGCTGTATGACCATCACAAGCTGTAGATGTCAGAGGAAAGCCCAGGCCGACTGGGACGTCCTCAGACGGCACTTGGAGAGACGAAGGGAAGGCAAAAGTGTTGGGTGAATTCAAGTGGCTGTCTACTGTTTCGTCAAACTTTTTGTTTTCAGGCTGGCACTGAACATTTGATTGAGTCGTGTCTCTTGTCTCACGCTTAAACTCTTCAAACGTTGTGGTTTTTTGGACCTAAAACGAAGAGGGAGAATGAAATATGTATTCAGCAAGTTTGTGTGTGGTTCATTTTAGATGACAAAGTTTCAATATTACTGAGATATTACCTGAACTGCGTCTAGAATGGATTGTATGTAAGACACACGAGACTGTGTGGAGCTTTTCCTCTTATTCCTCACGTTTTCAGCTGCTTTTCTGAGCATCTGCATATCTTCTTTCTTGTCCTTGTTCAGCTGGAGAGAAAAACATGTTTTTTTTAACCTGTCTTTCAGGGTTTTTTTTAATGTATACAAACACACACGTGTTACTATGTTTGTCAGGTCGTTTCATTGACTCCACATATATCCCTAACCTATTCATTAAAAAATTACCTATGATGATAGGTCTTCACGGACAAAAATGTCATCACAAAGCCACAAAAATCAGGTCACACACACAATAATGTTCGTAAAAGTCTCTCACCAGCGGCGCTAGAACAGGCACACCGTAAAACCGAATATTTGATGAGCATCGACTGACAGCAGCTTCAGCCGTTTCTACGTCATTTTGCCTTATTTCTGTAAATTTTCGCTGCACGAACTCCTCATAGTCCTCCATTCTGAAATCACCGTAGCTTAGTGATGTAGCATTCCAAAATAAAGTCGCATAAATCGTCCCCTATTATTGTCATCAAACGTTAGGTGTTACCTGGCTGCGGTGATTTATCAAAAATAGCATGTAGCTTCTTAACGTTTACTAGTCTATGAAAACTGCTAACGGCATATTTTCCCGCAAGAAACAGCAAAACCGGAGCTATCTTTGTTTATTGTTTGTCTGAACCTAAATACAGCTAGCTGGTTAGATCACTTTGGTCCAAAATAACCAGCCAACGCAGAAATCCGAGCATTTTGACGTTAAACTAAGGGTTCCGCTCGCGGAGCTAACGAATAAGAGCGTCCAGTTGTAGTGTAGCATTAGCTCTCAAACGTTTCTGTTATACATACGGAACGAGATGAATTCCTTAAAAAGGCAACGTCCATATCAATTAGGTTAATAACGAACAGTAATCGTAATGTTTGAAAACAGCAGTAAAACCTCAGCCTAGCCTAGCATTAGCAGGATGAAATTCTGTTTACGTTTTACCCGCTTCCCTGGGTAACAGGGTTTTGCGTCACAAACCGTCGCCCAGTGCGACGGCAAAATGTGTCCTGGATCAGCATCAAACACGGATTTGGGTTTAACATGGCCAGATGAATTTACACCGAAATTATAAAACGAGATACCGACCAGCTTGAACATCTCACCTTCGTGTGGTATCTTCATCAAGATGTCACTAATACTTTGGGTTTGTTTTTGCTTTCTTAAAATGTCAAAAAGAAATTTGAATTTGGGCATGTGGGTTCCGCTCCGTGTTTTGCGGTGCACCCGCACCAACGCGCAGATAAGCTTCAGTGAAGTTGCGCCGCTGCCCCCTAGAGGTGGGAATGAGTTTAGCGGCATCCAAGAGAACAATAGATCGACAAAAGATAGCCGCTCAGTTGTCAGGTGACTACATTCGATTAGACTGTGCTGTCTGTGTTTCGGTTTTTTCGCTTATGCAACAATAATAGACATTCTGATGACGCTGTAAACCACACATAAAACTTTATCAATCCGAGAATTTTCAAATACTGTTTTTGTAGATGGTTAATCATTTCAATTATGTTTTGCGCAGTTAGGAGGGAGGTGATTTACTAACATAAAATGAAATCAAGTTTATAGGTATTTGTGAGGATGTTCAAATCTGAGATTTGTCAGATTTGTTATGGCTTTGTGATGACATTTTTGTTTAAGAGGACCTCATAAGGAAAATGCTTTGTAGTGCGGTTAATAATAATTAAGGTGGTTTTTTTTTAGCATTTGCAAAAGATTTTATAAAATCGTATTATAAACATAATACATGCATGGAAAAGTGTGATGGATAGGAGATATTCAGGTATTTGTGATGACCTGATTGTCCCCTAAAAAAAAACAAACAAAAAAAAAACGTGAGATTTATTATTTTTTTATTTGAAATACTGAATCTAAAAAATCGTATTAAGTGCAGTAATTGTGGTGTCAATGGAAGTAACTCACCAAGGTAACAAGACTGTGTTCGTGTGCGAGAGAATGAGATTGGGTGTCATTGTATGACCTAATTTGTAAAGCATTGGAATCTCGTGAATTGAGAACCTCTTTTAGTGTTTCCATGAATAGCTCAGCCACGTTTTATTTTATTTTCCAAGGAACCTATAAAAAAAACGGAGGAATGCAGCAGCAGGATGACCCAGTTCGAACAAGCTCTCGGCGGACGTATTTTTGGCCTGACATTAGTAAAACATGACAGAGTCATGAGGGATCGTCTAGGTGCTGCGCCGCTTAATGGGGACGCGCAGACGGCGCGGTATTTACTGTCTGCGCGCACCGGGCGCCTCGGGAATGCGCCTGTGCCGTGAACGCGCCGCCTAGATGACTGATGTCACCGGGGCCGTGCATGAGTGAGTGGACGAAAGGCACATTTATTAGACGTCACTCCAGCTCTCCACTCAGATCAAATGCTTCTCATGTAGTTCAGCGAGATTTACAGCCGTCTTTGTGGTTCCCTTGAAAAGCAAAGACATGACTGAGTTCTCTCTCTCTCCCCCTCCCTCCTTTCTTCACTCCTTCTCTCTCATCTCTCCTTTCTTTCTCTTCTTCCTTTACCCCTTCCCCTCGTTCTACCTCCACCCCATTCTCTCACCCCTCTCCTTCCACTCACCTTTGTCTTTTCCTCGTCCTCCTTCTACCCCTCCTCTCGCATCTCCACTACTTCCCTCCACCCCTCCCGCTATCTCTTGTCTCTCACACACCTCTTTCTATCTTTGTGAGGTACGACCATTGCCTCCTATAATGAGCAGATGTAAATATTACTACAGCTGCACCTAAACATAATCTCAGTAACTGAACATCTTTTGACCTTCTTAGTTTTTCAAATAAAAATCCCCCAAAATAGAATTTCCATATGGTTTATGGGACAATCATATGCATTTCCTAAATCTAAACTTTTACTACTCTTTCTGCGCCTTAGATTTCTTAAATGATCTCTGGTGGTTTTGCAAAGTATTCTCCCTTATGAGGTTCTCTTATACATAAAAGTGCCCCAACAAAAGAAATCTGACCATTTTAAAAATTAACTATTAGGTTCCCCATAATTACCTAAATACATACAAACACTTTAATTGATTTTAGGTTATTAAATCATCCTTTAAATCACCCTTTATCCCCTTTATCATATCTAATTGAAAAAAGGTAATTTTTAATTTTCCTATCTTTTGTGGAGCAATCACATCTTCACAATTACCTTAAAACCTGCCCTCCCACACACTTAATGTCTGAGAAAATAGGGGCAAATGTCCATGTATTAAGCCTATATTTTTCTCTAAATCTAAATCATAGTCATAACTAACTTGACTTGTATAACCTAAATGTGTAATAGAATAGAATCCTTTGGCTTTTTTGCAAATAAAAGCTTTATTTTGTTTTTAATAAGGAGCATTGTTATTATGAGAAACCAAATAGCCTCACTATGATAAAATTATAACGGTGTGTAAGGACATCTTGTCCTTACAAAGTCTAAACAGCAAACACCATACAGCTGAGTGTTTTTCAAAATGTATTTATTGGTAATATACAAAATAAAGTAAGCTGTATATCAACAAACATACAGTATATACATCAATAAATTAAAAGACGCCCCAGACTGACTGATACAGTTAATTTCGTTATATACCAATACATTATATTACTTATCTACAAATTGCAAAAAGTACAATAACTTAGTTGATAAATACTTACAATTAAAATGGACTTTTACTGTATGTATATTTCCCATACAAAGTACTGTGATAGAATTTCTTACACCCCATACAGAAAAAAAACAGAACAAATTATTTTTTATAGACAAAAAAGTTACTTTCCATGGTCATACACTCACAATTTATAGCTTGAAATTTCTCACTGTATACTTTGGGACAACACCAAAACATTGCTCCTGTGATCAGGTTTGTTATCTGCAGTCTACAGCTCTCCAGTTTATGTGAACATGTGGTTCTAGGAAAGATGAACAAAAACCAGGAAAGAAAGCAAGTTGAACACTGAAAACAATTGCAATGTACCTCTCTCAAGTGCTGCATACAAACTGATTTTGCATTAAATATTTTCAGTTCACCTGACCTGGGGTAGGGGGGTTACAGAGTCCAAAAAAAAGCACAAACTAGTGCTAACAATACGCGCTGAAAAAAAAAAACTCAGACAGCATGTAGGGATCCTTGTTTTATTGATTTTACGAGTCGTGAATCTGGAAGAAGAGTCATCTGGCACGATAAGCACATCCAGAACACGCATGGCAAGAAACGGCCACGGCCGCAATAACAGTGCGATAAGAAGTTAATGATTTAAACCTCTGAAAACAACTGCGGCCGTCGGAACTTCAAAAAAAGAAGAAAGAAAAAAAACAGGTTACTTGGTTAAACCCTAACGAGTGAAAACTGAGGCCGACGCCTCTTGGAAGAATTTGGAACTCCTTTTTTGTCTTTACCCAGAAAGGAAACCGCTTAATGCTGGTCCCAAGAGGCCTAAAGGAGAGGGTCTAGTGGGAACGCAGCCGAGCAGACGCACACATACACACAAGTGGGCTCTGGGCAACGCAAGAACGAATAGAAGTCATTCAACACAAACGCGTTAGTGCAGCACAGTGGCGTTAACACACGACGGTCCCACTCGTGAAGAAGTAGGACAAAGTATTGCCTTTCTTTTAAGGGTAGTGCACGGTGTGCCCAGCAACAAGAGTGGACACTCGAGAATTATGACCGTCTTGGCCCCGCCCACCTGTTTCTGATTGACCGGCTAACTAGAGCCCCGCCCACAGCTCGGGATCGGGGTGGTCTGGATGTGAGTCTGCAGTAACACGTTCTCAGCAACCTTCACAATGCACAACTCCAACTGTTTTGTTGTTCTGTCAGTTGCTTTTCATAACTGATAACACAGCACTAGTTTTATAAAAGGGGCGCGAATCCTAAATATTATTTCTATCAAAACAAACAAACAAAAAAACATTTCAGACGGATCATCATAATGAGTTAATTGTTTTGTTTGGATATGCAAATTAAGCATCTGTTAATTAGAATAAAGAAAATTGACAGTTAATTTTTTTTAAAAAGATGACATCTGTAATTTTGACTTTTTGTATCTGTTGGTTAAAAAATTCCAAGGACAAAAATTAAATAAACAACATGAGAGTCTATGAATGGCCCTCCCTATTGCCCACAGATTTGCATATAATTCATAAGTTCACTTCTACACCAAGTCACCACGACGACGACGACAACAATGACGCACGTGAACAAGCCAAGCCACTCGTCCCCTCTCCCGCGCGAGGAGGAGGAGACGGAAGAAAGGAAGAGAGGAGTGTAATAGTCCGCCGTCCCGCAACACGAGCACTTGTACGAGGAGCACGTCATTGTTTGGCTAGTAAGCTAGTAGAATTACTGGAAACCCTTTAAAAACACACTGCTCACATAAAGTCGGACACGCCACAGAACTGCCACAGCCGATAGGAGAAAACGCTACCATTGGTTTACGAAAGCAACGCCAAAAATGGACCAAGGACTCAATTACAGAACAATGTTCACAGATTAACCAGTCAGAGGAAGTTCGTTTTCTTGATTTACTGTTTTTTTTGTTTTGTTTTTTTAAATACAAAAATCCATACAAATACGCCTACAATATTTATCCATAAGCTAAATGCCAGATAAGTGCAGCTTTGAGAGAAGCTCAGAATGTATAAGGCCTGATAGTGTCCCCCACCGCGACTGCATGTGCTAATTTTCTCTCTTTCTTTTTTTTTAAATGCGACCAAAAATCTGGACTGGCTAGACTGCAAGAAATAAATAAAATAAAACCAAAGCTATCAGTTCGATGACATGTCAAGTAACGATACAGCCACAGCATCTCAGGAGAGTTTCTTGGATATTTAAGTTAGTCAGTGCATTTAGCGTGAGGCTTTTACCCCCCGGGGCTGTTCTCGGTGGCCATAGGCACAACATTCGTTCTCGTTTCCAATTACAGTTTTGTCCAAATTGTGTTTTTTCTCTCTCTCCGGGCAAAGGTAACTATGCTCGGTTGATATGTAATTAAAGATGGGGGGAACAAACAAGCTACTAATTGTAGCTTTAAAGGACGTTTGGATTGTCTCTCAGCTCTGCTTGCGGCGCTTCGCCAAACCCTTCGCAGCACCGCGGTAAGAGACCGTAAACACGCCCGATTCAGATCATCTGACAAAGACCGACCCCTTTGTGATATGAATAGGGCGCATAAAAGAAGAGAGGGCTGCCACCCTCCAAGGCTGGAGCTGAGAACCCTGCCAACCAACATCCAAACTTCATAGACTGTGTTCTGTAGAGAAAATATACAGTTGGCTCTATTCAGGGCTGAAACGAAGGGGCGGGCAGGAGGGGGAACTATTCCAGCTGGTGTTAAGGCCAAACGGAGCCAATCGGGGTTTTTTTGCTGTTCATTAGGGCACTGAACCTTTCTAGCATGCTAAGATTGAAATGAAAAAGAAATGTATGAAAAGGAAAGAAAAATCGGTACCGTTTCGGGGTACAGTGCTTGTGTAATGTTTTTTTTTTCCACGGCGTAAATTTGCGAGGGGCAAACTTCCACGGAATTGCTTGTCTTATTTTGGGAGCGACATCCCAAACAACTCGCGAAGCGGCGCAGAAACTCCTCGCCTGAACCGAAGAGGACGACCCTTCATAACACACCAGTAGCCGAGCGAGCACATTAAATCCATTTTGTGGGTGTGTGTTGGTTGAAATCAGTGCAGTGTCACTTCCCTGGCATTTAAAGAAAAAAGGACGAAACAAACCAAAAACAAAAAACAAACAAGAACAAACTAAAAACATTACATTAAATAGAATATACCATAGAAACATTTTACACCAAAAAATAGAAAAATCACACTTCACAAAAAAAAAGTCGAAGCAAACAGAGGTGATGAGGACTCTTAATCGCTGCCCATGATCCCTTTCTGCCGTTCTACTTTCCTGAGAATTCTTTGTGACAGCTTTTTAAAAGTTATTTTCCCAAAGAAGCTCCAATGCTTTTTAGAGTAATACAAACATTGTGAGAATGTTGCTAAATGGGGCACAAGTACCTCGTCTTGCTGATGTCAAGGAAACACTGTCCAGTCCCATTGGCATTGACAGTATAAAGCTTCCCCAAAACTGTGTTGCGAGTACAGGACCAACAAATTTAAGGGGGGCAGCATTTATGTTAAATGTCCCCATTGGCTTTAAAGATGGCTAGGCTGCATATTTAGCCGTGGTGGAAAGTTAAGCTCAGTCCTACGGAATTCAAGAAACACATCCGTAAACTTGCCATGACCTTCTGACCCGGAGTCATGTTGTGCTATGTTCCAAAACAAAAGG
Source organism: Distichodus sexfasciatus (assembly GCA_032718565.1). Lineage (NCBI taxonomy): Eukaryota > Metazoa > Chordata > Actinopteri > Characiformes > Distichodontidae > Distichodus > Distichodus sexfasciatus. The sequence continues at coordinate 4,686,466 of JAVGVS010000013.1, forward strand.
GGTGTCCTTTTGTGGGAGGATTGTGGGTAACGAGCGTCCCATCACCTGCGTTTGGCCGTGAGAAGAACGAAAGAGCATCACGTCCAAAAAATAGTGAACAGTACCACCACCTTATCACTTACACGTCACACCACACGCGCTAGTCCACAGTTTTTACGTGCCTAGTCACTAGAAAAAAGCTATCGACTTCAATAGTTAAGCCACTTTTGGTACAATTGCAAAAAAGATATCAAACAACTTTATATTCTTTTTTAAAATGTTTTATAAATAATGCAAGATACTCTATGTGTGTGTGTTGGGTTTTTTTCATATATAAAATTCAAGACTCCACCATAAAGACAAAGATTCTTAGAATACGTTACGCAACGTCACAGCGACAGATTTATGGTAAAGCTTGTGAGAGTTCACCGGTTTATGCCACCAGATAGTCCCTGTTTCAAAGACAGAGACTTTTTTTTTTCTTTTACGTATTTATCGGCAACCCCTTTCCCCCCCTCCTTTTTGGACAGTATTTAAAGGGGGGGGCAAACCAAACCCCAGCAGAAATCCCTCTCTGGAGCTACTGAAAAACATACAACGGTGGAAAAGGGGGTGGAGCTTGGACGTCTTAAGACAGAAACACAACAAAAAAGGAAATACTTTGTAATCAAGGTTAACACAAATAAGTACAGTAAGTAGTTTTGCCAGCATAAAACTCCTGTAAAACACGACAAACAGTTCACTAGCTCCACAAAGGAAACTAAATCAGCAGTTTACCTCTCCACAACCAAATCTCTTATTGCCCTGCCAATAAAGCCTCTTTACAAAAAAAGAAATTCTTTTTTATCATTGTTTCTCCTGAAAAAAGGACTACCCAATCACATAAACTGGTCTCGGTGATCCTGATAGCTACCGTACGAACATCGGGTGGGCTCCACAACGCTCTGCTCAGCTTTCAGCAGTGACTGGTCAGTGCACGACGTTTAGGCGCAGGGTTAAAAGTCAGCGTTAAATGAGGGTTAAAAATGATCTACCGTCAGAACTTAAGTTGCATTTCACAAAAGGACAGAAAAATAAGAAAAGTTGCCATATCAAGGTTGAAACAGTTTTTCTGCATAAATATCTTAAAAAAGAATTTGTTGTGGTCACGTTGGATTCCCCATCATTCAAGTTTTTTCTAATCTTAATTTTAAGATTTTCTTCTGGAAGCCCAGATGTACTCCCCCCTCAACGTGCGTGAGCTCATCTGTTTTTTAGATCTGTGTTACGAAAAAGGCCGGACGGAGTCAAATTAGGATACTGTTGAGGTCAAAGAGGACATTTGAGTCAAATTCCTCCACCTCTCTCCACATCTAATGGGATAAATTCTTTCAAGTCTTGATGTAAAATGTCCAAAATCCATCCAGCGCCTAAATGTTCCGGCACTGACCAATCCCACTCTCTTCCTCTCCCTTCCCTCCCTCCCCTCTCTGGGCCTGTACTAAGACCTGGCGTCCGTTTTGGACTTGACTATCGTGATGACGCTGGTGGCTCCCACCTTGCCTGGAACAAGGGGCCCTATGACAGAGGCCAGGGGCCCGCGGGCGGAGACGGAGACAGGCACGGAGGCGTTGGTGACAGGCGCCACGGGCCCCCGGGCCACAGTCCGCGCAAAGCTCTGTAGCGCTTCGTACTTGGAGCGCAGGGCGTCCAGCTCCACCTTCATGCTGGCGTTCTCCGAGGCCAGCTTCTCCACCTCCTGCTGCAGCTCGGCCTTCTGCCGCTCCAGCTCCTCCTTCTGGGTGACACGCTTGACGCGGCAGCTGGCGGCGTAGCCGCGGTTCTTCAGCGTGCGCCGCCGCTGCTTCAGCTGCAGGATCTCCTCCTTGGAGAGGCCGCGCAGGTGCTGGTTCAGCTCCCGCACTGACATCGACACCAGCTCGTCGTCCGTGAGGCTCGTGCCATTCTCGCCCGGCTCCCGCTTCACCTGGACGAGGAAATGGAGAGGGGGATGAAAAAAGATATGACATGGGTAAAAGAATGAAAAGAGAATAATGAAGAGGAGCAGACGGGAGAGGACAATTAAAAAGTTACAGAACCTTCAAGGCTTTGTTCCCCTTGTTAGCAGTCGTCATGCCACGAGAACCGTTTTCTAACCACACAGATCTGCAAGAGAGGAAAAAACAGTTAAATACTTTCTGAAATATGACAAAACAAAAAGTCTGTTTACCAAATGAACCTCTGCTTTAAACATCTTAATTTTCTAGTGGCTTACAAACTGAAAATCCAAAAACATTAAACTCATTCTCAATTTCACTGGCTTAAAATTAAAACTCTTAGCCATATTCACGTTCTTTTTCTAGGCACCTACAAACGGAAAAGTCAAGAAAATCAAACTCATTCTCAATTTCTCTCGCCATGTGCGTGCAAACAGGGTACCTTCCTCCAAAAAACGAAACCTGGACTAGCGAAAGTGCCGCCGCTTAAAACCCCACGACTTCCTGTCTCCAACTTCCTCTGCGGTTCTGGCGGCTGGAGATCTTCACGAAAATTCAAGAAACACCTATTTTTCACGTCAAAACCGGCATGCTCCAGCTTACGATAGGCTGGCAGGGGTGCGACGGGGTGGAGCGAAAGCAGGAGGAAGCTGTGGCATGGGCAGCGGTCCAGGGGATTACCAGGCAGCCAAGGTGACTAATTAGAACGTGCTCGAAGGTTCGTGGGTCGCGATGGGAGGGGCTCTTAAAGAATGTCGATGGATTATATATATATATATATATAAAAAATTATCAAATAGTGATGGTTGAGAAAAGCTGAGGTGAAGTGATGTAACAAAATGAAAGATTGAGTCCTTAAGGTGGCAGGTAACAAGATGAATATGGATTTGGGCCTCATTCACCATTATTTTTTTCTTCAATAAGTTTTTCTAAGAATGATTATGATTAATTTACCTAAAGTACAAATAAATGAATGATTTAGCTTTTTGTTGTTTTGTTTTTTGCCTGATAGTTCAGTGATAAAGTTTGTACGATAAATATGCTCAACATTTAAATCTGGGGTGTTTTTTTCTAATAAAAATGCATCTTTGTGATTTTTAAAATAAACACATTGAGGAAAAGAATTAACAAAATAAAAAATATACATAACAGAATTTCAAAAATAATCAAAATATCTGGCATGGGCAGTATTCTGAATATGAGGTTCTGAATGTCAGTTTTGATCAATTTTCAATTAATTACCCAGTTCTACTTTCTACAAAACCTTAAAAGCAAACTAAACAAAATGCGATCAGTCATGACACACCCCCCCACACACATCTCCACAATGAGCCCTATTGAAGCGGGCACAGTGGTGATAACACCCCTGGAGAAGAGGGGAGGTCCCATGAAGGGTAGCCATTGTTCCGGCCGGCCGCCAGCGGCGGGCGTCATGGGATTGAACGAGGATGATCCGGCACATTCCTGACCGGTCCCTTAGCCGTCGGGGAACCTCCCGATGCGGGAGCAAGAAGCCCAGAGCCATGCAAAAAAAACAACAACATTGTACACAGACGAGGTCAAAGTGCTGCGAGGCCGCTCCTGCCGAGGCCTGGTAGGAAAAAGGTGAAATGAAACTAGCGCTTTGGTATCTAGCCTCAGAGTTCCATCGTATTCGTAAAAGCCCAGGATTTAAACTTCACACAAATGCGCTTTGCAGAACCTCGAGCTTTTCATTTATTTAAAGCCGCCATTCAGTGAAAGTACAGTGAAGTCAGACGGCACTGACCTTCCCCACAGTAGTAAACACACACAACGCGCATATTAAGAGATTAAGGGCCTGTGTGTGTGTGTGTGTGTTTTCCTGGCAAAAGCTCAGGAGAAACTCCCTCCTAAAGAAGAGAGAATGAGGGTGTGTGTGTGTTCATCTACAGCCCTGCCACCAATCACACACACACACACACACACACACACAGACACACACACACACACACACTACTAACAGCAGATCAAAGTGAATCCCAGTGAACAGACCAATCCCAAGTGCTGACCCACAGAGAGGTGTGTGTGTGTGTGTGTGTGTGTGTGTGTGTGTGTGTAAGTGTTAAGCTGGGTCACTGAAATCCCCACACTCTGACGAAATTGAACACACACACTTCTGCTTGAAACTGATGAGCGTGTTTGTACCAAACAGGTGGTAAAAGTACACACATACTATACTCAAGCAGAAAAGCAGATACTTGTGGGGGAAAAAAAAGCTTGTGCTGTATATTGTGCTGTTTTAATTTTGCTTTCATTTTTCATTTTTTAGATTTTATTTGATATTATTTACCGTGTTTACGGTTATTTATTTAATAGTTTTGTATTTTTCATTATTTTAAATAGTCGCTATGTACAGCACTTTGGTCAACTTGACTGTTTTTACATGTGCTCTATAAATTGAGTTGTATATAAAGTGAGGGATTATTTGTTGTGATCACAGCACAGCACTCAGTGCACCACAACCTCTGCATTTGACCCATTTGTGAAGGAGCAGTGGGCAGCTGACATGGGCAGTGCCTGGGGAGCGGAGCTTGGGAAAGGTACCTTGTTCACGCGTACCTCTGAGGTACCTTTACCGGTCCTGGGATTCGAAGCAGCGACCTTCCGATCACGGAGCCAACTCCCTAACCGTTACGGTAGCGACTGCCCCGGTATGTCATGGTTCTTACGTAAAAGCAAGTAAAAGATTCAACTTGTACTTTTATAAACTGCAAACAACTGCACACATTGCCGATAAACAAGGCCAGTGTGTGGCTCACTTTCACCCACGCTTGTCGTACTACCAGTTCCCAATCTCAGACATCATATTAAGTGATCAACGTTTCTTTGGGGCAGTCTTCCTTTTTCACATCTTATTGTTGCGCCATTCATATAACCTGGTTCGTATGATCTGCACCAATAAAGCAATTCATTATTTTCTTTGTGTTTTTGCAGCGTAGGTTGTGGGTGTTGGCCTAGAGCAGGGGTCGCCAATCCGCCGACTGCGATCGACGGGCAGATCTTTCTGACATTCACGTTAGATCCCGAATATAAAAGGAAAAAAATACATTCACTCTCACATTTTCATAGTAGCGCGAAAGCGACCAATGAGATAAAAAGAGATAAAAAGATCAGGGCTCCCAAGTGGCTCCTCAGATTTTGTTGTTGCATCAATTAACTTTTTTTTTTTTTTTTAACAAAAAATAATGTAAAATTATGTGTAAAATGAATTACTGTACAAAACATACTTTATATCAAATGTTTATTATTTATATGGCTTATTATACTCAACATTTAGCAGAGTGCTACAAAAACAAATACTCAGTTTGAGAAAAAGATTTTTTTTCCTGTTTTTGCTGTCCTTTACCCTCAGTGCTCAATAGGTCGATCCTGTCTTTCACCAGGGCCAAGGTCAGGGATCTTGGGCTTGAAAAGGTTGGTGACCTCTGGTCTAGAGGATACAATATTCACGAGGTTGTGGGTTTGAATCCTACTCCAGCACTACTATCATTGGGTCTAGGCGTGAATATTAACATTCCACTCAAACGTAAATGTTTTGAAAATGTTTGGAGAAGAAAGTAGCAATATTTGTGCTGAAAACAGAGGGAGAAGTAGAAAGCTGAAAATAAACTCCACTGAAACTACAGGTACCGGAAAAATCTACTTAACTACATTATTAAAGTGTTTGTACTTTATTACTTTCCACACCTGGTCCAGGCAACACACGCAGCATTCCAGCAATTTATCATAACACACCAACACACAACGCTAATAACCACTTTAGAAACAAAGACTCTAATTCATGAGGAAACCTAGTGAGAGTGCCAGGAACAACCACGCACACACACACACACACACACACACACACACGCCCCCACTCATACACACACACCCACACACACACCCACACACACACCCACACAGACCTCCTTCACGCCTGTGCTCCCGTTATTGGGAAGCATCACTACACAATGGAGCGGATTAACGTGGCCTAACCTGAGGGGGAGGGGCTTTGTCTCTATCTGCCACCGTCTTATTTCCCCTGTGCCCGACCCCCCATCCCCCATCAGCCCCTGCTCTCCTCGGTAACGCCCACCCACCCGTGCCCCCAACCCCCCGCACCGAGTGCCAGCGCTCGTTCCCGCACGCGCACACACGCTCAAGAACTGCACGCTCCTTACTCCAGCGGAGTCAAAGCTCGCAGGGCTGCAGCGGTACTGAAAGGAGGGAGGGATGATTTCAGACGGACGGCAATAAATCGGCGCTTCTCTGTCCTCCGTCGGCCGGTCGCAGGCAAGCGGCGCTACGGCAACGCATCCATATGGCGGCCGCGACCGTCCGCCGTCTAGCCCGCGACGCGTTCCTACGCCCATGAGGGGCAAAGAGAGCGGCGCAAGAGAGATACTACACAACGCGACAGCTGTTCTCTGCCAGAGAGAGAGAGAGAGAGACAAAACAAAAGAGTTTATGGAGAGACAGAGGGCCATACAGACATACAGATCGGGAAAATACAGAGAAAAATAGAAACATGGATAGCCAGGTAGATAGACATTTAGAGAGAGTATTAAAAAGACAGACAGACATGAGGAGAGACAGACCGACAAAGAGAGAGAAGAGGAGGAGAGAGAAAGATCGTATGGAGAGACAGAGAGAGAAAACAAAATAGTGCACAGAGAGGTAAAGACATAGGTAGGAAGATAAACAGAAACAGGGAAATATACAGGCAGGCAGACAGACAGAAACACAGATAGGGAGAGGAGAGACAAGACAAGAGAGAGCGGGGGGATGGACGGGTGGATAGACAAAATCGGTTATGGGCAGAGCCCCCTTTCTGACTCAGTGCAGACAGACAGAAATGGGGAAATATATAGACAGACAGATTCAAGAGTATGGAGAGACAGACGAGACAGAGAGACTAAGCAAAAGAGAAAGTATAAATAAACCGATAGACAGACGTAAAGATTGAGTGTCGACTGATTATCAGGGGCCGCTAATAGGTATTTTGCCGATTATTGTTATCGCTGTTTAATTTTGACCATCACGATATTAAGCAATTACAAGGTGCCCTACTGTGGCTCCACTGTCATCTCTTCTCTCTGTGCTGTTAGTAGTAGTAGCCAATCAACGCTGAAGTCTTGTTGTCACTCACTCACGAGCGCGGCGTGACGCGCCGAGAAGGACAAGGGGAGAGAGGAGAGTTTCAGCTGAGCTTGGTGTCTGCAAAATGTTTAATGGTTAACGGCCTCGTTAACTAGTAATAATCGATATCGATATCGGCCGCGAAACACCAATATCGGTCAACCTCTATTACAGACAGATATACAGACGGAAATATCAATATACAGAAAGACAGCAGGGCAGAGAGAAATGAAAGAAAATGGAGAGACAGACAAATATGGAAACATGCAGAAAAGCGAAAGAAAGGAAGGAGAGAGGAGGTTTAAAGAGAGATGAAGACGGACAGACAGTGACAAACATTAATAAACGAGTCAGTGACACAAGGGGAGAAGGAAACGAGAAAGACCGACAGAGAGAGCAAGAGAAGCAGTACAACACCTGATGAGATGAAAGAGTCAGACAGGATAATGGGTTTCTGCACCACAGACCTATCTCTCTTTATCTCTCTCTCACTCTCTCTCTCTCTCACACTCCCTCCTTCTCACATATTCTCCCACACACTACATAGAACAGCTTTGACATTGAAGATGCATAACAAAGAACATGCAAGGAGGCCAGCAGGTCAAAAAAATAACCTGCTGCTCTCAACACACACACACACACATACACATACACCTACAGACACTCATCCGTCCGCCCACCCAGCCACAAACACAAACACACACACACACACACATTCTGTTTAATATTCCTCTCTGAGAAGAGGTCACCCACAAGAAGCAGACGTCCTCTGCAATGCCACCAAACCACATTAACTCTGATAAAGGACTTGTTCTCCTCTGTGTGTGTGTGTGTGTGTGTGTGCGTTTTACAACCATCTGTAGATGCCTGCTTTACTGATCTGTTGTTGCGAGTGCGTACAGATGTTCGTGAGAAGCATGTCAGCATGCATAAGAGTAAGGGTGTGCAATTAATCAAAAATGTATCAAATCTGAAACCAGAACTGCTAACTGACATCATCTTGAGCCTGTCAGTTATTTTGAATATTTTTGAAATTCTGCAAATTTTAAAATATTCTGAGTATTTGTCATTGTGAATACAGCACAGCACACAGTGACCTCTGCATTTTGACCCATCTGTGAAGGAGCAGTGAGCAGCATTTGGCTTATTTTTAAACCAATAGAAAACAACAACTTGAGCAAATTTACGCTACAAACCTCGTCACTGAACTACGAACAAAAAAATCAACAAAAACTCAAAACAAAATAATCGTAATCGAGATAAAATGTTCAATTAATCGCGATATTGATTTGAGGTCGTATCGCCAGGCACTGCATTACAGAATGTAGTGTGTGTGTGTGTGTGTTATGGGCCAAGAGATAATCCTCCAAAATGAGGATGTGTATGAGGAAGAGTTTGCTGAGGTGGTCGCCATGGTACTGTCCTTTTGCAGGCGCATGCTGAATTCTTCCTCCATCAGCTCCCAGAATGCTGACATCACAAGAGCCACCAAACACACACACGAACACACTCAGCATGTACAAAAGTGTGTGTGTGTGTGTGAAAGACAGAAAAATAAACAAAAGGAGCAGACAGACAGGTGCACTACACCACGTAAAGAGGAAGAGACACAGAGAAGTGGAAGGGTTTTTTTTTTAAAGCCAGGTAGGAAAAACGAGGGATAGAAAGAGAGAACGAGTGTAAGGTGCGTGCGGAGGGGGTGGAGGGGTTGGCGAAACTGCCTCCTCGACACATTTGAGGAGCTTAGCGGCCGGGGAGGAGGATTGGGGTCGCGTGGCGGCGGCGCGAAAAGCCCTGAACTCAGCATCCAGCTCCACTAAAGCCCCAATTAGAAAAAAACGCTCCTCCGCTCATCCGCGCTCCGCTACTGCTGAGACAACCAAACCGGGCCGGAGAGAGCTGCCGGGAGAGCAGGGGAGGAGCGATGGCAAAATAGAGGGGGGGGAGAGAGAGAGAGACAGAGATCGGGACTGAGGAGGAGTAACGAAAACGGGAGGAACGTGATAGATTAGGGTTGGGTCGGAGGGAAAGAGAGAGAGAGAGAGAGAGAGATAATTAAGTGGAGAAGAGAGGGGGCAAGTTTTCGGGAATAGGTGGCCCGGGGCGTTTCTGATCATGGGGTTGGAACTTCAAGACAAGTGCGATGATGGAGAGAGTGAGGAAGAGCGAGCGAGAGATAGAGAGAGAGATAGAGAGAGAGAGAGAGAGAGAGAGAGAGAGAGAGAGAGAACAATGTTGAACAAATCCCAGAAACGTATAAGTGTCTCAGACTAGAAGAAGCTGAATATGTCTCCAAATAGGACTACTGCACACGTCTGCAGGACGGCTACTCCACCTGCGTGTGTGTGTGTGTTCGTTCCTCGAAATAGGCCACTTTTAGCCTTTTTAATCCCGTTTGATGCTCTTGTGTCAAGCGCAGACGTCTTTGCGAGTTCCTGGTAAGCATGGGTCTATCGTACAACCTGCTTACCCAACACACACACACAAACACAGACACAGACACAGACACACACACTCTAAAGGGATTTACTTGGCTGTAGAGCAGCAGGCGTATCAGACGTATCAGAATGAATGAGCGGCGCTGAATGCTGATGTCTGCCAAGCTGTAACAGGCCACATTATAAAAATCTGTTCAATTAGTCCATCTCAGGTGCTTGGTTTGGTCGAATTAAAGCTCACCTCTGATCTCTCTGAGTGTGTGTGTGTGTGGAATGCAGACAATGTATAAAAAATTAACTCTTTTCCATTCAAGCATGCCACTGATTTTGAGTCGCAATGCTGAAAAAGTAGACATGCAAAAAAGAGACAGAAAAAAAGAAAGGCAGAATGAAACAGACAAAAGAGTACCGAGAAGAAAGAGAGAGGGAGAAAGACAAACAGACAGAAAAAGAAAAAGGCAGAAAGAAAAATAAAGTGAAAAAGGTATTCAAAAAAAGGCAGAAAGAAAGAACAAAAGAGAAATAAAGTCAATAAAATAGAAATGAGTAGAGAGAGAAAGACAAAGCAAGAATGATGAAGGGTGAGTAAAAGAAATAGTGGGATTCATCCAAAAAGGCAGGATGAAAGAAAGGAAGGAAGGAAGGATGAAAGAAAAGATAGAATGAAGAGAAATGAAGAAACTACAAGTGAAATTAGAAAAAGACAGAAAGAAATGGGAGTAAAAAAGTCAAAAAAAGGCAGACAGAAAACAAGAGGAATAAAGACAGAATAATATGAATAGAGAATGAAAGATGAGAATGTGTGTGTGTGAGTGAGTGAGTGAGAGAGAGAGAGAGAGAGAGAGAGAGAGGGAGAGGGGAGATGAGTATAAAAATAAAGAGATTCAAAAAGGAAGGAAGAAAGACAAGACAGAAAACAACAGAATAAAAGGCAAATGAGTAAAGAGAGAAAGACAAATGAGAAGAATGAGAGAAAGAGAGGAGCGAAAAACAGTCAAAAGAGAGAAAGAAAGAGTAAGAGAGAGGGAGAGGGAGGGGAGTAATCAGACAGGGCGGTGGAGAGGAGGACAGGGAGATGAAGGCCGACGCAGTTCCACAAGGAGACGACGACGAGGCACAGGACCAGCTCTCGGGGGGAACTAGAGGAGAAGTGCACTACAGCGAGAGCTGCAAAGACAAGCGCTTCCATCTACACACTCCTCTCATCTCATCTCAGGTAGAAAGAGTGTGTACAAGCGAACACGTGTGTGTGTGTGTGTGTGTGTGTGTGTGTGTGTGTGTGTGTGTGTGAACGAGTGTGAGTGTGTGAGTGCGATGACAAATTTCCTAACACAAGCAGAAAAAAGTGCCGAGTCAGGAAGTGGGTGATTTTTATTTTATTTAGTAAGGGCTTTTTCCAGCAGAGAAACTCGTAGGTTAATTTGGTCCCCCCTCCTCCCCTTCAGAGGCAGACGGAGATAAAGTTAACTAAATCTTATTTCCCCTCCGCTCACCCAGGTCAGCACAAAAACAGCAACAGCACAAAGAAAGAAATAACCTACAGATAGATAGAGGATGAAATAGAGAGAGAGAGAGAGAGAGAGAGAGAGGGGGAGTCGTGCTGAGCTGCACAATTCACACAATCAGTTCAGCTGGACACAAACACCGCACAAAGTGTGTTTAAGGGAACAGTCCTGTAATTTACACTATTAAAATTTTATTTTATTACCTGGACATTGCCATTGCTCTTATAAAAAAATGCCTCTGTAGTTTGAGCCACTTCTAACACGTTTACAATAAAAGAGTTGAACATTAGACTTCTAAATAAAGATGATTTAAATAAAATAAAATATTGATCTAAATATTTGTTTTTCTTAAATTAAATTTTAATGTTTTTACAATTCCAAACTATAGTTTTATAATTTAAGTTTATATGTACAAATTCTACGAATTGAAAGAGAAATGTAAAAATAATCAAAAGTTTATTTAAAGCCGTTTATTTTAACATTAACCTTTATGAGTTTGTGAGATTTTTTAGCTTCTTAGAAAATAAAATAAAATGGGACTTTTACATGTCACCATTTAAATTATGAAACAACAGTGTGTGTGTTAATAAAATATGAGCAATTTATGGACTTCTTAACATTTAGCTGAAAACAAAAATGTTATACTGAGGGGCCCAATGTCATCATTTAGGTAACATAAGTAGCCATGTGGATTATTTTCACGTGAGGTAAACTCTCGCCGCGCTGTTTACACCCCACTTCCGGAGTGGGGCGTGTGTGTGGGCAGCAGCAGCTCATTTGCATTTAGGAATACTAATGAGAAACAGCCTGTTCTGAAAGGAACTGAAATAGAGCGGTAAAAATCTGAGAGGTATTTGCAGCAAACTACTTCAGAGACATGTTTAGTGGAGCTCACTAAGAACTTGTTGAAAAAATGTAGAATATTGGAGCTTTAAATGCACCTGATCAGGAAGAATTACATTCTGCTTTGCTTTAATTATAACTATTAAAAAATGCTTAAGGGCATAAGTTCCAGAGAGCAGCTCGACTGAATAAATGTGACGTGACGCAATGGATTTTGTGTGCGTAAACATTACAAACTTAGTGTTTTATTGTCATGTTTATTACTGTCATTTAGCTGGAATTAACGTGTCCGCTACAATTCACGACCCATTGTGAAGTAGCGTCACACAAGCACACGCTAAACACCTTGACCAGGTGATCCACAGAACCGCAATCAGCTCCTGCCAACAGTTTAAGTTCCCAAACACACACACACACAATGACTCAGCACTTTTCCATCCAGTCTGGACACTCTGGAGCCCTTAATTCTGTCACAGTTTCCATCGCTGGATCACAAAATGTTGTGTTTTATAGCACAGACTTGCTCAGCCAACACACACACACACACACACACACACACACTAGTGTGTGAAGTCATGGACGCTGTGCGCTAACATCCCCCCTGACCACAATGTCACATGACCCCGACAGTGACAGGCGGCGTTTGTGAAGGAATGCTGAATGAAATCAAACGGGGAGTGAGCAGCTGAACTCTTGTTTCATTCACTGTTAACCACATTTATGTATTTGGGAGGAATTCCCCTTTAAAAAGAGGAAGCAAAAGAAAAGGCTGACATTACTTTTACTTACTGGACTTAACCAAGGCCGTCTTTCACACACAGATACACAAATGTGCGCACACACACACGCACACGCACACGATGTTTTCATTTCTTTCTTTTTTTTTTAAACATTCTCTTCCATTTAGATGGACCGTTGTCACAAAGCCACATATCCCTGTGAAAGCCTCTGTTTTCTGTGGCATTACAGTGTTACTAACTTATTTTTTTTCAGTAACAGGTCATTTAACTTATTCCTTTTCCTTCATTACAAGGCTGTAACCATTACTGAGAACAAAATGTGGCGTGTTACTACACTTTAAAGCTGTTTTAATCCGATCGGGCTCTCTCAAGTTTTTAATTCTTTTCTATGGTGAAGCGAGGTGTGAAACACCCGAATAAGTGATGATGATGATGATGATGACGACTGCTATACGGACTATCTCTTTCACTGAAACTCTCTCTGAAAAGATGTCTAAGAATAAGAAAAATGTACAAACTGTACAGTATTACTATTGCTACAACATTGCCATAATAATGCACAATTTTTGCACTGCCTCTACTATTTGCACAACCGTTAAACATGTATATATCACTGGTCACTTTTAAACTAACTATATCTGCACAAATTATTGAAAAAGTATTGCACAGAATGGTTCTCCAATGCTGCTACAATATCTGTACAAACTTAAATTTCAGTCAGACTTTTTAAGAATACACTTCTATTAATAGACTGGATATCGAAATCTTTCATATTGAAAAACTGTCAGTCAATTTCCACTTTTAGCTTAAAATGTATATTTTGTGTCCTATTTATTTATATATTGTTTATTTCATGCACCTTATCTGTTCTTTGTTCTTTCTATTTCTTGTTGCACTGCGTAAACTGGAGCCACGTCTTCTCGTCTCTCTGTATATCTGTACAATATATAGAAGAGATGACAAAGTTTACTTTGACTTTGACTTTGATGACTGGCTAAGGAAGAGTAAAATTTCATGGTAAGCCAATCAGGGGCAGAGTTGTGCGGGCTTTCACACACAAACACACACGCACAGTCGCACACACAACCGACCAGAAGACACATGCAGCAATGACAAGACCAGAGAATTCAACAGTAACGTTTTTTAACTGGAAGTACAGATATTACTGTTCCTCTCAGCGAGATAATAGGCAAGAATGGTCATTATGTCCAGGAGGAAAGAGTTTTCTGCACGTCGGTTGTAAACTATTCTAATCTCATGAAGCACCTCTCATTGTTTCCATTTAGGAAGGGGATCCAAATTCTTTGACATATTTGAACATTTTTGAAAATGTAATGCAACGTTACTTTCCCTGGTAACTAGTTACTTTTACAATGCAGTTACTAACTTACTTTTTGGGAGAAGTAACTAGTAACTATAACCAATTACTTTTTTAAAGTAACTTTCCCAACACTGGTGAAATCTCCAATCTTTTCAGGGACAATCTGTTCCTCTCAAATACCTATAAACTTGCCTACACAGACTCACACCTTCTTCTCACTTGTTTGTCTCCACCTCCACTTTTCACTTTTCTCAGTTTGCACCATTTTCTTCCTCTTTCTCCAAGTTCACTTTCCTCCTTCTTTTATTTCTCGTCTCCTCTCCTAACTGAAGCCTCTTTACGTAGGGATGGACAAAGTTCTCCAGGAGCCGACACCAGGGTGAATTTCACTGCTTGTAAAAGACTCTGGGATCTCAGTTCTTTCTGTGAAACGACAAAAAAACCCACCTCCGCCATCTTCGCCGCTTAGACACCACCTCGTCCTTGACACTTGCCTTTATTTTTTTTACAGAGAAGAAACACAGAACAACAACGTTTTTCTCTTTTCTCGTCCTCGGTTCGGGCGCTTATTTTTCCGAGGGGCAGTTTTTCAGGCCGCCCCGTCGATCGGCTTGCTGCAATTTCGCAGTGTGAGAAACCAGAAACAGGGCGCCACTGCGGGTAAAAACTGCGGCATATTGCTGGTGAGATGATGCAACTCGGAGACATTCTCCAGTCCGACTCTACGAGCAGCCCCAGCAGTCCAAGAAAACCTTCAACGCCACAGAAAAAAAGGAAAGACGTTATGAATATCCATATTTTCACTGCACAACGCAACTGGGTCGGATAAGGTGGCCTGAACCGAATTCTCCCCTGAATATCATCAACATCTCCTTAAAATAAAAAGCCTGGCACTACTGCTGTTTCTCAGGTATTTCAACACTTCGGAAAAAAACAGATCCGTCTCGAATTCGTACTAAAGTCACGGTCAAAGAGCATCAATAAAACCACAAATGAACCTTTTAATCGGACGTTCACTTTTAACCTCTGTTAACCCAAAGACTAAAAGGGAATGTCTTATTGAAAGTTTGTTTTCAGACAAAACAATATACACAATATACAGCTGACCTAACTCGACCGTCGAGACTCAAACCACTAGGTTGGGGGCAAAATTAAATCCTCGAAACTTTGGCCTGTTTTCACACTAAATGTCCTTTTTTGCACAACACAGCAATGCAACAGATCCTACAGTTAGATACGTGTCACAAGTGGCCAAAGCCTTATGAAATGTGCGAGATTCCCACTGAAACCATTTTAAAGCTGTGCTACTCTCTATTCTGCTTTCTCCCTGAAACAGGAGACACACACAAACACACACACACTCGTGACAAGAGATAGATATTCTACTGCAGAGAGGAGATTATGCTTAACTTCTTACAACCTATTTCATCATTACTGAGAAAGGGAGTGGGAGGGGGAGAGAGAGATAGAGTGAGTGAGTGAGAGAGAGAGAGAGAGAGAGAGAGAATAGACTCCACTGATCCCCCTCCTCACTAGCACCCCACAGTCCTCTTTTCCCTCCTTCTTTGTCTCTCTCTCTTTTTCCTTCTCTCCAGACTTTTCACTCCCTTTCTCCTCCTCCCGTAGCTTTCAACTCGTCCCTCCGGACCGCGGCGAAGCAGTTTAGTCCGCAGCTTGACACACGGCGTGTAGGCGATGCGGTCCGTCACATGCACTAAAACCGGTCAGCCTCGCTGGCACGGACGTGACACGGCAAACTGAAAACTCCGAATCCAACAGTTAACCCACTCAGGCCGTACCAATTAGTCAAATTTCTCATCTTTCTTTTAAATTACTGACCACAGTTCGTTAAGGAAGATATTCTCTCCGTAACATCCGGAACATTCATCAGCACTTGCACCATACAGGGGAGAAAAAGTGGAGGCAGTTAAACCACATTAACACACACACACAAAGTTAATCATCACCTTGAACTTGTATTTACTCTGTGCCACATTGCAAGGGAAAAGCCTACAGAGACGCAGCTTGTTACACACTTTTTCCGCATTTCAACACTTCACCTTTCTCAGACATCTTCCCCAACCTCACGTGTGTGTGTGTGCGTGTGTGTGTGTGGTTGGTTGGGGGTTGTGTGTCTAGGTGTATATTAGAGTGGCGGAGGTGAGAAAAAAGCAGGCTATATGAGGGGTGTCATACACATAAGCATAAAACTACTTTGTTTTGCTGTGTGAGCATCGCTGCGTGCACGTGTGTGTGTGTGTTTGGGTGCGTGAGTGTGTGAACCACGGCTGATGAGGAGGAGGAGGCTTCATCTAAGCTCAGCAATTTCGTCCCGTGTGGCAAATAAATCTCAGCAACGTCTCCGCCACTTTCGCACGATGCTCCCCGAATACCGCGCACCGTTCATTTGTCCTCATAACCGCTGCTGCAAAACATATATTTATTAAAAATACGGAAGACGTTGACACTAGTGTGAACGGAAGCGCTGGCGAGCCAAAATGGGTAGAGGGAGGGAAGCGGGGCTGAGCATCACTCATGCTGAGAACTTTATGGCAAAAAAAATGTGCCACTGAGCCTTATTAATAAATTAAGGCTGCTTAAAAAAGATGCACGTTCCCAAAAAAGGATGCATGACACATTTTTCAGCGTCTCGGCAAGTTCCGAAACAGTTTGCCGCCTTCTTGCTACACCTGGTGGACAGGAGCTAAAGACACAATGGTTCAAGAAGCTTTTAAAGTCATACTCACTTTAATGAAACAATATGGCACAGTTTCTAGAAACAGAATGTATCATAAATGAATCACCTTTATAGAATTCATATTCTTATTTCTTTGTCTGCGTCATCAACAAAAGACAAGGCAGAGGGAAGGACAGCGAGGCCAGACTACCTGTTAGCCAAAAAGAGGAAGCTCAAAAACTGCCATCTGTTGCAAAACTTCTACTGTAAACGCAAACCATGGCAATTCTTTTCATGCTGTGATGATGCAAGTGTCGCATTTTTCTCCTCCAAAAGTTGCCTATACAGCATTCAATGTGAAAATAGCGTACACACACTCACTCTAATGCATATTAAAACGATACAAAAGCAGTCCTTTATCAAGAATATGATACGTGATACATAAAGAAAAAAAAGCTGCAGTACCTCGTACCTGTCCATACCTCATTTCGCAAGGAGAATTTAATAAGTTTCAGTTTCTTTTCCCTTCACCTAAAAACACCCTGGGGTCATGCCGTGGTTACTGTTCGCTGCTCATGAAATGCACCTTCAAAATTGCTTGGGTGCAACTTCATTTTGCTAAATGCCACACAGGTAATACACAGGAAGGAACCATCTTTGTGTGAGCCCGACATGAAAATAAAACAAAACCACACACCTATAAAACATAGTCCCCTTGACGCAGGAAGAGAATTAAATCTAAAAATATTTGTAATATGCTTTTTGGAGAGTTTAGCCCCAAACCTAATCACGATATTTCAGTCAAAACAGACATGATCTGTTTACCTGCTAGACACTTTTTACACTTATGCAGACTCACACTAACAGAACAGCAAACTAAGTAACAAGTGAAAACGCCATCTGTCAAGCAAGAGAGCGTTTCAGTCGCCTCAGCGTTTTTAAAGAATGCCTCAAAGACAAAAACGTTCTTGTTCCTCTCTGTCTCCACCAACCCTATCACACATCCTTAATCTTATCTCTCTCTCTGTCTCTCTCTTTCTCTCACTCCCTCCTTCTTCTGCGTCCCTCTTCAACCATCAGCACATTCAGCCCCCATCAGCATCGGTCAGTGTTCAATTAAGTCAGAGAAAGCAAAAATTGCACTGCCCAAAGTGCAGCCTAAGTACTCCAATGATCAAATTACACTTGTTCCCCCGTCCTCTCAACTAGGCCATTTGCACTGCTAATTGCACCGCTGCCACAAATCACCATTCAAATTTTATTGAAGAATTTTAGGGAGAGAACATGATGCCACGCGCCTCGGTGGGGTAAAAAAAGGGGTAGGGGGTCACCCTTCCGCATAGCCCCTCTTAAACCAGGCTCTTGTGATCTATCAGATAATTGATTTGCGCAACAAAACAGCAAATTGAGCATTGGGCTCATTCGATTAGTGGGGTCTCAGAGGTTTTCCGGGTCTCGGCATAGCAAACACGTCTACCGTGGTAAGTTCTTATATTTTAAGTTCCATATTTTCATTGTGACTGAATGTGAATGGCACAAATTTAACCTTGATATGGAGAATATAATCAAGGTCTCCAGGGACGTTGTTATATGTTTGTCAATCTCTGATAACACAAAAAAGTGTTTGGGCATTTAAAACGATTAAAATTTCACGTATTCATGACACGGCTAATGTTTTGCCAAAAATGGGCTCGGTCTAAAAAAAAACCCAGCTATGTGATATCCATTTTTCACCTCAAACAGACCCAGCACAGGTGCTTTTACCCGCTCCAGACCTTTGTGTGCAGATGTCATGTTGGCATGCATGATGCCACCCAAACCCCATGCCAGGTCTTGCTCACACATCTCAAACACAACTGCTGATGAATCAGCATCTAGCTTCAGCTCAAACAGTTCGAGCCACAATAATATAGTCTCCCCCTCATTTGCACCAACAAAGGTCTCCATCAGCATGGCATCAATCATTATTAGGGCAGCCATCCCTGAGCCTCAACACAAAGCCAGGCTGCAAAACCCTAGAAAAGTGCACTTTGCCCACATGCCAACGGGTCTAAAGACAAAAAAGGAAAGAAAGACCTGGGCTTAGTTGTCTTATCTCAGAAGCAATAAAAAACTTCCACGCATGCTCCATGACGGCAAGGAACCTGATTCTTCACCTTAAACCGACCTGGCGACTGCTGACCGTCTCGGCCAACAATGACCGAGCGAGCCTCACGGAAACGAACCCAGCCACGAGAACGGAACCTGCCACCTTCTAGAACGGAACCCTAGAAATAGCGGTATTATAAATAAACACTAACATCATCCCCCTCGCAGCTATTATTGGGCGGAGAGCTACTACGATGTTGGCAAACAAATGGCTCGAAACGTCAGTGGCATTTCAAAAAATAACCCGTCAGCTCCCGACTTACCTTAGCTTGCCGGTTTTTTAATCTCCCCCGACGCTTTCTAACCGAATCGTCTCCGTGTCGGTGCCGGCGCCGGTGTCGGTGTCGGTAAAGACAGCAGGGCGCTAAAGCCGGGCTTAAAACAGAAAGCCGTCGGTGGCAAACAAGCAGACTGTCGTCAACGGTACCTCGAGAGCTACGGCGGTTTTCGTCGCGGATATCGGGCAAGAATTGGCACGGGAACAATCGTATTAAAAAGTTACGCACGGTTACGACGAGGGCGAGGGGCGGGGCTAACGCGCGTAAGTATTCCTCGCGACTTATTGGTCCGAATCGCAGTGGTTACGTTACGATTCGCACCAATTTAGCCTGTCACCGTTCTCGGCGCAAACCTCCTCCGCTGCTACTACTACTACTACTACGCCAGCTCCGTTCCCACATAGCTACTACAAAGCCGTCGTCTGGCTCCACCGGTTCACGACACCGAGCACAAACGTGAGACACGGCTTAGTCGCGTCAAGTCAAAAACCGAGCCACCGATGCCACTGAACGAGCGACTTTATCGTAATGACAACCCCCCCTTTTGTCTTGGCGGGTCTTCCCGCGGTCAGTCCTCCGTTCCTCCCTCCTTCCCTCACCGACTTTAACGGTCGTGATGAATCAGCACGACGAGCCCCTTTAATGCGCGTGTCCCTTTCGCGTCGGCTGCGCGAGCTCCCCCGCACGAGGAGGAGAAGCGCGAGGCGAGACGGCGCGTGCACACTCAGCAAAACACAGCGCGAGAGTTCAGCTATTTTCCGCCCACGAAAGCGCTGTTTGTGGGGGTTTTTTTCTTTAAAAACTCACCGAACCCGAGCGGGAAACGCCGTCGCCGGTCACCAAACGAGGATCTCAATAAGGGAGAAATCTCAGCAAGAGGAATAAAAGTTGTCCGGCGTCGTGGCAGAAGGAATTTGTTGTACGCTCCTCTCTCCTCCTTGTTGATCCTCTTTCTCTTGTGCCGAGGCCGGACGTCATATGATGTTTGGGTCACGTGGTTTCATTCATGAAGGACCTACGCAACTCGTAAAGAAAGTCTTAAAGGAATATTTTGCAGTTTTTTCCCTCAGCGCGTCTAATCCGACCACCTGTTATACTGGCACGAATTGTTTAGGGAGGATTATCTAATAATTGAGGAAAAAAAGTCCCTCAAAATGAGCCGCCTTTTCTATTTAAAAAGGTCCAGCTCAATTCTAATCATAGGTTATTGAACTTAATTGCCAAATGCCATTATATAACATTTGCAGTAATGCATCAGCCACATTTGGCAGTAGAAATATGGCTAATGCATTATTGCATACTTTATATAATAAACAAAACTGGAAATTAAGATCAATAATGCATCAGAGATATTTGTGCTGGATTTGGGATATTTGCTTAATAATGAGTAAGTAAATTAAGCAGTTGTATGACTGCACAAATCCTTCCCTCATCAAGACATACCTGCTGACATCAGGCTTTATCAAGCACTAGTTGGTCAATGATTTTCTCAAATTAATTAATTATGGTTTGGCTAAAGTCAATGGTGTAGACATCAGCCTTTAAAGACAGATTTCAAGTGTTCAGTCCTTAAAAGTAAATCTATTAAATTATGTGAAACAACATTTGCATCTTGTCACATATATGACAACAAAGCAAAATGAAAAAAAGTCTTTTACTTTTGAATTGCAATAAGCCATTTATTAAAATGAATTACATTGTAATAACATTTAAAATCTTTCGTCTTATAAATGCTGACATATGCATCAGATTTATTCTGTAGATTATTATCTTCTACCATCAGTTGCTATCTATGGTGTGAATTTGTAAAAATATTTGCATTTTGTCATTTACCGCATCAGCCATCACAGCACAACAATCACAGATATTCTCTAGTTCAAAGCAGACATCAAGGAGACAAGTGTCAGACAGCAGCATCCAAAATATCTGGCTCTGTGGAAATGTGCATCACATGATAATAAGTTAAATGATCATCACATCTTTAGGTTACCTTTTCCAGCAAGCTGAATTTAGCTGGTCATAGTCTTGAGATGATCTCCGAAGTTTTCGTTTACTTGTGACCTTCTTAAGCTGTGTTTTAGAACTCAACCCAGCTTTATCACTTACCAAGCTTTAGGACCAGGCTAACTGTCACCAAAATATTAATAATCATCAAAATTGTCATTGTGTACCAGTTTAAAATCTATGTTGGTCTCTGCTGGGTTCTCTGCTGGGCCCCCTCAGCGAGGCTTTTTTTTTAGTCTGATAGGATTGAATGGTGGACATACACAATGCAGCACTGACCACTGCCAGCCCAATTTTATCTGAGCTGAGCTCCATTTGGCCTTCATGTTGAGTATGGCTCCAGAAAAGGAAGCCAAAGTGATGATTCACTGTGGCTGGAGGCAAAGCAGCCTTACAAAGCATCCTCCTGCCCTCCACTTCCTCTTTTTTTCCACTGTCAGTCAACAGCTGCAGCGCAATGATAAAATTTGACTCAACAGACCCCCTCTCTCCATCATCACCACCTTCCTGGTACCTCTTTTCCTAGTAATTTGCTGTTAATATGACTTATGTGGACAGAAGAAAGGTGGGGTGAATGATAACATAGTAAGTCAAAAATCTTCTATAACTAACGTCTCTTGTTTTCCATGTTCAACACTTGACAGGGCAAGGTGACTGCAAAGAACTAACGCTGGTGACCTGGATGTTTTTGTTTAATAAGACATGGTGGTAAGGTAAAGAAAAGCCGAGCCGAACACGATTTTCGGGGCAAGAAGCTCTCTAATACATGGCGTACAAGTGAGGAGTTATCAGTGTTTCCGAGTGGCGGGCCAGGCGAGGTGCACCATCCAGAATAAAAGAGGGATTAGCCAGACACTTTAGCGCCTTCTTGACTTCCCATCATGCACGCAAATAAACAGTGGCCTTTCGCGAGGCGCCACACAAGGCCAGCGTTTCTAATCGGTGCGGTGACACTGGAACTAATCCTACTGCTGCTTGTCATTCAGCGTGCTCTAGGGATGTGAAAACATCTCCCTCAACAAGAGACAGGCACTTCCCATGTTTCTCATTATCATGCTATAATAATGAGGGGCGCTAATCTGCTCCGCACTTTTGCCAGCAATTTAAATGTGGAATTGTTTGGAAATGAACTGGGTTTTCGGGGGTATTTACTGCAGGTGCAAAGAATGAGAAATTGGGGTTGCACAGCCTCAGGTGCAAGTCCTACAACCTTGTATGGGGAGTTATAACAAATCGTACAACAGAGAATCTTGAGTCAGGGCCTATGAGGACGGCCTGTCTGCTGTTCAGTGATGGCCATTTGAGGGTCAGTGGTCCAAAACACAGCTTAGAGGAGTGTTCAGGAGTGAAACAGGTCTTAATGAGCCAGCTTGAAGAGCCGTCCGAGGCCTTCATGAGATATCAAATCACACAAAAGTATCACCTTTGACTGGAAATAAAAGTATATGTTATTTCTGTGATTCAAAGACTGATTTTATTGTGCTTTTGGCCATGTTTTTCTTGCAGCATTGAAACCAAACAGCCTCTAGAAGACATGAGATACGAGGTAGACATGGACTTTTGGTTTTAGACATCACTCATATGAAGGACCAATGTTGGAGATGTTGTTCATTCAAAATATTCTTTACACTGACATTGGCAAAGAGGATGGATGAGGATAAACAGAGACCAAGCTCTACTGAATTTGTAGTACAGAGAAGATTAAGACCATTAAGATACAGAGAAATGAAATGGGTCTTAGATCAGCTGGATTTGAGTTTCCTACCACTAGGTCACCACCATCCAGATTTAAGTAGCGCAGCCACGGGAATGCCACAGGAATGCCACATTAAACTAAGATTTGCTTGCAGCCTCGACTCATGATTCTGCGCTCATGATCCTGCCTTGAGATTTCCCTGTCTGAACTTTGACACATGGGTCATGTCCAAGGTGTCCTGTTGCAAATGACGCTGACTACAGAGTTCTAAAAACAGGCGCTGGTCTCTCGGGCAACCAATCATAGCTCATCTCCATGTCAGCCTGGGAGAGGGGAAAAAATCTATACAAAATTCTGTTCTATAAATAGACAGGGCCTCTGGCTGTCTCGTGTAATACCAGAGGGGTTGGGTGCATACCTTCCTTATCGCAGGAGAATTTCACACTGTACCCACCCACACGGAGAACACGATCGAGCTGCACCTTCGTACAGGAGATACTGTGGCACAAAAGCCAAAAATTTCACAATGGAACACATTGGCTTTGCATTGAGATCTAGTTTTTTAAAGTTCCTGCCAGTTCTACAAACAGTTCCAAAATGACTGAACAAAAAAAACTGCTGAGACTTAGTGTGAATGGAAATCATACATGCAGCAAAGGGAAAAAAATCCTATTACACAACTGTGTGAGGTGGCTTTTTACAGTAAATTCCAAGACGGAAGAGGAAGAAGGCTCAGTGTTGACTTGCACAACGGTTTCTTTTCGACGCATGCCAGCTTCAAGCGTGCACCGCAGCTTCTGTTTTTAGAAGGATTTAGCCACAATGCATTTGCGTTGGCTCAATTCGCCATTCGCCAAAATGAATTTTTAAATGGAATTGTGATCCTTTATAGGATGAGCCGTTTATCAAACATTGAATGTTTATAAATGATCCCTTAATAGGGCCTAAGAATGAATTTCTGATGAATTTGGGTATTGGAGGTTTTGCGTTTGCAGTAAATTGCTATTATCTGACAACACAGGGACCATTATGATAATCAATTGTGATCGAACAGTCAAAGTAAACAGTTTGGTTTATTATTAATCATAAAAGAAAGCACAGGTGAGCTTGCCAATGGTTTAACAGTTTACATGCTGGCTGATCGAGGCCAACTGCTCCAGTGCAGACAAATATGCAAGAAAGATTATTACACTCTAATTCAAGCAATAACACAATAAACACAGTTTGGTCCAATGCCTTCAGTGAAACATTTTTAGGGGAAAACAGTGAGAAGGTTTCTTATTGGACTACTCAAGCTAATCAGTTCTTTCACCCTTCCCTTCTAATACCGCTATTATTCTAATATTGAGTCTTGGGGAAGCTATTTTAAAATTGTAGCTTTTACAGCTACAAGCCAATTGTGATTAAAAGCAGCTAAGTATGGGATTAGCTACACTACAACAGAGAAAAATAGCCACTCCAAGACATTTCATCCAGTAATATTTAATATTTATGTTGTAGTTTATATTTATTATTAAACGTATTATTTTTTAAGGTGAGGCTTGATTTGTAAAATACTGCAAATTACTGAAAAAGCTACATGTTTTTAGAGTAGCTTTGCTGCTGATAAGCCACCGAAAAAGTAGTTAAGCAAGTAGCGTTACTAACATTAGTTTAGCTAAAAGTAGTTTCAATTTGAAGATTCTTTTGAGTATTTATTAACAGGCTGTTTAATGTAGGTTACAGATTATATTTTATGTGCTTAATACACAACTGCAGGCCCTCAAAAATGTCAAATGCTAAAGTAATTTGAATATAAGAAGAATTCAAGCCCTCAAGACAAGCATATCCTGGATGACTGAGAACCCACACAGCCATCAGGGCAGTTGGTTAGGTTAGGGCGTTTGGCCCCGCGTTTGGAAGGTCGCCAGTTTGAATCTCAGGACCGGTAAAGGTACCCATGAGCGAGTTCTCTTCACCAAGCATGGCTGCCCACTGCTCCTTCACAGATGGCTCAAATACTAAGCTCACATTTTGTTGTAGTGCACTGTGTTAAGTTCACAATGACAGATAATCACTTACTTTCACATACAAAATCGATGACTGTTCCCAATTTGAAGCACGTAGAACTTTGTTTAAAAGATGCAAATATAAGGGTGTTATACTTCAGAGCCAGTCCAAATACTTTTGGATCTCCCTGTGCACAGTCATTAAGAGTTATGCACAGACCTCGCAAATAAATGATACAGCACACAGGTAATTAAAGGGCCCTAAAACTGCTTGTCCTCTAAGGTTGACTAATGGGTTTCAGGGAAAGGTCTTCAGTTAATTCAATTACAGGGACATTAATTATTCATACTATCCCCCTGCTATAATTATACACTGGGAACAAATAAAAGGAACTTTCCCCCTATCAGAACCTCATTTTGTCTGATGTTCTCCGAGTTAAAATGATTTTGTTTCACTATGGTCAGGGAAAAAAGAGGCACCAAATAAAAGCATCTTCTTCTTTCATGATTAGCACCTTTAATAAAGCTTTAACAAATGCCCGCGGGAGGTCCGCGTGGGACGTTCCACTCAGTCTCTGGTCATGAAGACATACAAAACATTTTTTTACAGTTTAATTATAAAACATACACTTTGGTTGGTTGCCATTTTTCCACATGAAGACTGAAAAGCAACTTTACAGATCATTTTTTTATCCCTGCAACACATCTCAAGTATGTGCACAAGAAAGATTTTCAGAATTCACATCTTTCAGTTATAAAGGGAAAAAGAGCAAACAATAGGTTGCAACAACAAAAAAAGACCACAGAGGCTGAACGTTTCGCATCTCTACTTCCTTCTGCAGAAGAGGAAATCGTAGAGAATTCTTAAAATTTGGGCACAAGGGAGACTAGAAACGGTGAATCACTCTAGTGAGTCACTCTTCAGTCCTGGTGTACGACGATGCTTTAATTGCGTCTAACGTCGACCCGAAAATGGTGATACAAACTAAGAATTCCAAATGATTAATATGCAAGTATGTAATGCAAAGTGTCATATGGCTTCATGGTCGAGCTTTTTTGTATAGACAGACATAATAGAGTAACGTCTGCTGCCTCCGATGCCGATTCGCAGCATCTCAAAAAGCGTATACTTCATAGAGGCACTAGGAAGAGGACAGAAAATGCACCTCTGTTCATTTCAGTCTTTGTGTGTGTGTGTGTGTATGTGCGCGCCCACGTCTGGACGGATACTATCTTCAGCAACTCTATTCCAAATTTGTCAGAATGGATTTGTAGCATCTGTTCATGCTTGAAAACAACCACATGAAACAATGTGGAATGCAAGCGTGTGTTCCCTTTCAGACTTTCTTGTTGTTAAAGAGGTTGACTCTGCTCTTGGTCCCCACTGACGTGTTGGAGACCCCGGGCTGCTGCAGCACTTTGTCCAGCGTGGTCTTTTTGATAGCAGCTGGAGAAATCTTCTCCTGGTCCGCGAGGTACTGTAGCTCCCTGCAAATCCAAAAACATTTTGCTGTCGTTGTATATATATATATATATAACATTAATACTAAAATTTAGGAGCCAATGAAATTTCTGAAAATAAATATGGTGAGGATAAGGACGAGGAGGAAGCAGAGCGGAAGAGGCAGGACCTGGTCCTGATGCAGGAAGCTTCGACTGCATTGATGAGAAGACTCCGGAATCCGCCACTCTCCAGGAAGTGCAGGGCGTGGATGGTGGCGCCCCCTGGTGAGCACACGTTGTCCTTCAATGGCCGGGTGCTGCTCCAGTCAACAACATTAGCACCCTAAGAACACATGGAAACGGAGGAAAATCTTGAAATCAGAGCCTTAAATACAATTTAATTACGAGTGAGCTGTTTTGAGTTGTTCCTCAGAGTGAAAATTCAGTGCATTTGTTCACTCGTTTATCGCATAAAACCAAATAAGGAATGTGCCTTTTTTTAATCAATATCTGTTTCCATAAACAATATGAAAAAATAAGTTATTTCCAGATTTCTCATTTTTGCACTCAAATGAAAAATGAAAAAAAAAAAGAAAAGAAAATGCACTATTACATTCAAACTACAAATGGAAAGAGTGGAGAAACACACTCATATTCCATTTTGGTTTTTATTGATCTCAAGTGGGGTGACCTGGAAGTGACCGCTGCATGCAGAAACAAACAAAACTACCAGAAATCACAGACGAAGAAGAGTAACCTTCTCACTGCTAGTAACAAAACAAAGTCATCCACTTTTATGAGTTGTAAAAAACAGCAGTGTATATTATAATTCTTTTATTGACCACATGTAACGGTCAGTTCCAAGTCATGCCACTTGCAGCCAATGACAACCCAACATGGAATATGTGCATATTTTCCATTTTCCACTTGAACACAAAATAGCAAAATCAAAAGGAAAATAACTGTTCAAGAACTATGTAGAAAATGTTTTTAATTCACGTGCGTCTGAAGACATCTTACTGACCAGAAGAGCCTGTGCTCCCAACCTCATGGCCAGTCGCCTGGGCAAACCCATCTTCACTCCTCCATCAGCTAGAGCATCGAGAGCCGTGAAAGCCTGAACGAAACAAATTCCTCATCAATGGACCTCATCAGTGCTAAAAAAGATGTCTGGTAATGTTTCCATTTTAGACTCAATTAAAAATTTTTAAATTATATTCTATTCAAGCTCAGGATATTTTTTCTAATGAAAGAGTGCATATCTATTGTGATTTTAAAATAACTTCATTTATTTAGAGCAGATTCACATGAACACACACACACAGCATCATGTTTTTAAGGAAAAAAAATACACTGGAAAGTATTAACAGTTTGTTTAGTATTAACAAAATCCTAAAATAATGGAAATAACTGCCAAGATTACACTGAATTGAGGTTCTGAACACGGTTTCAATTAGCTGCCCTGTCCTAATTTTGTTTAATGTAAATGCAGAACCTCTAATCAATGTAATCTTTACCATGATGATTATTTAGATTATGTTTTACATGATGTTAAAAGTTTAAAAAGAATTCTGTTAACACTTCCCCAGACCACATTCCCCTGCAGCTACATCTCTTTTTCCTATAATTAGTTTTGGAATCACAAAGATATGCATTCTTTTAAACATCTGCTCTTGGCTTACTTACATATTTACAGTACAAATGAAAAAGCCCAAAACAAAATAATCATTCATTAATCGTAACTGAGGTCAAATATTATCATAATATTGATTTTGAGGTTGTATCGCCCAGCCCTCATTTAGATTCTAATCTTTGCCAAAGACAATGCACCAAAACTCTGCTTAAGTGCAACACCACACTCACAAAACACAAGTTTCCACACCTCGGCCTGACCTCCCTCATACACACTCACGTAAGCCGGTCCACTGCCGCTGAGGCCGGTGACAGCGTCGATGAGATCCTCCTCCACCTCGGTGCAGAAGCCCACGCTGTCCATCAGCTGCTCAGCAGCTTGCAATCCTCCACCTCGGCGTGCGTGCAGTGCGCCAACCCAGTAGCTCCTCTACTTCCACGGGTGTTAGTCATGCAGCGGATCACCTTAGGGGCGGTGCGGTGCTGGAGCAACTTCTGCAGACCGAGAGAGAGAGAGAGAGAGAGAGAGAGAGACAGAGAGAGAATAAATTTTGAAAAACAATACAAGCAATACAAAACAGACAGATACAAAAAGCTCAGGCAAATGATGCAAAGCCTTGGGAGAAAGACGGTTTGCGCAAAAAATGGAATAAACACCACATCAAATCCTTTAAGAGGCGTAAACCCCCCGGTCTGAGTAAATCGTGTTCCTCACGACAACTCTAAAAGCTGTTTTAAACTGGTTGTGATTGAGAGATGAAGATGAGATGAGAGATTGTCTATTTTAAAGGTCCAAAACCAGAATCACACACAGAAAGGCCCTACGCCCAGCCCGGGGATCGAACCCAGGACTTTCTCGCTGTGATGCAGCAGCGCTAACCACTATTTTTAGCATTTTTGTTGCGGACAACACAGACATCCTCCACACCTTCTCAATGGAGCCGATGGTCACTCCGGCAGCACAGGACCTGTCAGGTGCCCTCATCTTCCAATCCATCTGGCCGATCTCGTCCAAACGAAAAGGGATAATGTGAGGAAGCAGCTGATACGGAAGAATGTCGCTCTTGTGGGTGGCTTCTTTAGTGCTGGTTGTGACGTTCACCCCCATTTTCTGAAAAGCAGTTCAAAAAACCTCTCTTTTCTAATCTGATACAACTGCAAATGTGATCAACTTGTGTTAAGACAAGGTCTGAAATCAGAAAGTAAAGTTAGTAGTTATGGGCACGAACTGATGTAATCCTCGATAATTAACTAGATAGGTTAAATTTAACAGCATGCATTCTGTTTACTTGGGGTGAGATCATTATCCCCAGTTAAGAGAAGACTCAAATATCTTAAACACACATATAAACAAGGGCCTTCTGAGGCTTGACATACTAACCCTAAGCCCTAACACCGTTGGAAGATCTGTATCTGGGGAGCTGGCGGTGATCACCAGCAATGCTGCAATTACACCTGAGACAGACAGGAGAAGGAGGAGGAGGAGGAGGAGGAGGAAGAAAGAATAAAAGGTAGGATAATAGGAAGCAGACATTAATACCAGGTGGTTGTGACACAACCCACCCTCATTAGAAACAATCTATCGGCGAATTGTGGGGGGAAAGGTTTAGATCAGCATGCACTTTATCAAGTTTGTTGTTTTAAAGCGATCTTTTAGGATCAAGGAACCATGAGAGAATGATGGACTTTAGTTTGTTTGTAAAAGATTTTTTAAACCCACGGTCACGTGACTGAGGACTTACCAGCCGACGTAAAACCCTTGACCAAGGAGTGGGCCAACTGACCTGCTCCAATGAAACCCACACTCATGCTGCTTATTCTAATGGACCTGCAAATTCATTATATCTTATGAATGCAAATGCAATAGTCACATCACAGGACATGCAATGCTGTATAAGTAAATCCAACACTGTATCATACTACCACTTTTTCTTTTTCCATGACTGATCTACAAGAGAAGTCTGTCTGGTAGAATATCATCTACACATATTAAAGAGTTCTTGGATAAAGTTTTACAGCTTGTATATTTTAAATCACATTTTTTCTATATTCTGTACTGATTCATTCCTCTGCAAAAAGACATTTATGAATGATTAATTCTTTCCAAATAGAGTTACTCTAGGCTTATGTGGTTAAATAAATATACCAAATTTATTTTTCAATATTTACTACAGAAAAAGAATATTTGTGCAGTGCTAATTTGGTGAATATGCAGTGTAAACTTGATCCACAACCCAACAAACACACACTGAACAGAGTCGAGACACAGGATATCTGCATTCTCTATTTGTGTTGTATCAAGAGCTCCATTATCTGATTCCAGCTTGCTGAGAGATAACCTTTACTAAACAGAGTTCAAACATGAAAGTGTAAAGTTTATTACTGATAACTAAGTGCAATTTACCGTTATCACTATGCATTACATTAGAGCATTAATAATATACCGGCAATAATGCATTACTTCTAACATAACTGATAAAATACATTAGCCCTATAGAGGCAAATAAATCCGTCGAACGTATAGGACAGATCGAGTATTCTTACCTTAAATACTGAAATCTTAACCAAACGCTTAGGTAAATGTTACACAGCTGTTTTAACTGAAACAAAAACACTGATTGTGTGTCAACGTGGCTTCCTTCTTCGCAGCACCGTGTTCGCCCGGGAGACAACGTTGATTGACGAGGGGTTTGACCAATGAGAGAAGAGAAATGCTCTGCTTCAGCCAATATACAACACACATGGCCTGGTGGGCGGGACTCTGTAAGTCTCGAGCGCGTTGCATCATTTCCTGTAGTGCATGGAGGCCGACGGGATTCACAGGCACGTGGAGCAGGGCTTTTAAAAATATATTAATATTATTAGCCAGTATTATTATTATTAATGTATTATTATTATTATTATTATTAGTATTATTGATAAGAAGACAACGTCGAGTATATGAGTGAACATACAAAAGAGGATTTGTGTTTGCTGAGATAAAGATTAAACTCCTAAAACTCAGTCACAGAAACAACTTTTAGCTAGAGCCACACACAGCAAAACCTCAACAATATACATATTGTACACAATATAATTATGAAATTTATCACAAGAAGAGTTTATTGCTAATACGTTGTCCTAAGGAATTTGCTTTTGAGTATTTAATTACTAGAACATAAAAGCAAAAATATATTATCTTGTTTTTATGTACAAGATAATAACATACAGTATAAAACCTTTTCTCATTCAGTGTTCTGTACACACATCTGTACAAGATACACGTATCTTGATATATATAATCCCAATATAAGGTTTTTCAACATTTTTATATTTAAAAATATATCTAAATAATAAAAACTATATAATTGAATAAAAATTAACTTAAAAATGGATTTGATTTTGACTACATCATACATATTAACACATATATGTTTAATATATTTTATTATATATAAATATATACTAAAATATCAAAATGTTTTTGTTTATTTACACATACACACACATGACCATATTGGTCTAATATGAGTTGTTAAAAATTAGATAACTATTTATATACTTAAACTAGATATTCTTTTAAAATATTTTCTCCCAGCATAATGGGTCATAACCCATTAACACTCTCAGATATTCTAAGTACCCATAATATCAGTTTTTATAATGTAGAAGTACAATGTTTAAAAAAACCAAAATGTCAAAGCTTATTATGTACAGACTAGCTTACATTTGTTTTTCCATTGAAAGTATCCTCTGTGCGTTTGCTCAGACAGTTTATTGACTCCAGACTGTTTAATGTCCACAGGGTCCACTCAATAGGAGACTCTGGAGACATAACTTTCTCCTCATAGTTCCAGTTAGTCTGGCTAATGGCATAGATAAGATTCTCAGCTCTCTTTAACAGTGCTTTTACTGGTGTTCCACTGGGAAACTGAATATGGACAATGAACCAGTAGCTAAGTTAAGAGTGTATTTAAAAGTACAGAGAGAGAGAGAGGGATCGGTCAACCTAGAGAAATTGTACATTTTTAGATTATATCCCCAGCAGTTTCGTGGCAGATCTATAATATGAGAAATTCCTGGCAATTTCAGGCTTTTCGGTGTCTTCTACAGATTGTAGGTGAATTGCATTTAGTAAAATAGAACATTTTCAAAGTGTTTTTCATTGGCTGCGAATAAGACCATAAGCTTTCATCTGACAAATTATTTTACAATTTTAACTTAGAATATCTTGACATAATTTGGTAAATAAATTTAAACTGATGTTGAAAAAATCCTGCAATGTTTTTCCTGGACCCATAATTGATATCACCTATAAAATATTACAATGATTACATTTTTTAGTAGTATTAGCTTTATGATCAGTACCTTTTCCTTGTAACACTAAGATCATTGCAGACACTCAGTAATTTGAGTGTGAAACTGCTTTAATGCAGCATCTCCCCACCCTAGTGTGGAGCAACAGTTTTAAGGATTAAGTGACTCACCCCATCAGCTAATTAGCGAGCTCTTCGTGTATAAGAAGGGAAATGTTAAAATAAATTTGTTTTCCTCTATAGCCAGTACTTGGACAGCCTGCATTAAAGAGGTAATCACCAGCTGTCTGGTCTGGTGCATCATTATGTCTCATCAACATAACATATGGAACTTTTCCAAGGATGTCACTACCTGATAATCATTTATGTGTAAACCTTTTAAAAGAAAACTAGCAACATGTGTTCATGAAAATTTCATCCCATGCAAAACACACTTTGAAAAGTCAGCCATCTGCCAGTGACACCTTATTTGGCTTCCCAAATAAATTTGTATTAATCTAGTTTCTCCATCAAAAGATACAGTTGACTGGATGTTGACCCTGTGTTCGGAAGGTCATCCTAGACTGGTAAAAGTGCCACTGAGGTACTCATGAGCAAGTTACTGTCCCCAAGCACTGCTCCCCGGGCACTGACCGTCAGCTGCCCACTGCCCTTCATGGATGGGTCAAATGCAGAGATCACATTTCGTTGTGGCGCACTGAGTGGCGTTCATAAGGACAAAAAATCACTCACTTTCAAATGTAAGGTCTGACAACATAAATGACAGGAAGAGAACAGAGATGGTAAAATTATTCATATTACTGTCCATTTGACTTACAGTACATATTGGTATTTATTATATTGACATCTTATACATCTTTTTTGGCCATGCAAGTCAGAATCCTGAGTCACTTTAATCCCATCCTGACTGTCTACATACTACACATTGCATTGAACACCTCTCGACTTCTCAAATGTGGTTTCCACGGGGATCAGGACACACACCGCGGCTGAGAATCTGCAGTCGACTTAAGACGGATTATCCAGGAATCTGAACGATGCCAGTCTCCCTTCTGGCAGGCGTGCTTTCAATACTCCAATTTTCATGAATCAGAGATCAAAAAGTTCACTTCTCACTATGCACACTAAAACATCAAATGAAAAATCATCTTTAATTACAGGTCAGGTTACATTTTGGATTATGACGCTGATCAATAAAACAAACCATAAAAATGATGGTATAATTTATATTTTCATGTATGGAAACATACTTGAAATCCTATACAGGCTAAACGTTATGTTATATAGTGTATTCACAAAATGATACAGTCGTGCAACTACTAGGAAGGAGAGGAATGGTATCTGTGGAATTGCATTCATGCCTTGTCACTATAAATATAGGACAGAAGGTAAAGACCAGGTTCAAAATGCAGCAGCTGTCTTATTTCGTCAGCTGGGCAGCATTAGATCACATGGTTAACGCATGCAGGGTGCTGGACGACCCTATGCATTAATGACGTAAAGATAACACGGTCAGAAAGGCATTATTAAAGCATCATACCATCAACCATCGATATTTT
Organism: Distichodus sexfasciatus; assembly: GCA_032718565.1. Lineage (NCBI taxonomy): Eukaryota > Metazoa > Chordata > Actinopteri > Characiformes > Distichodontidae > Distichodus > Distichodus sexfasciatus. The sequence continues at coordinate 4,720,127 of JAVGVS010000013.1, forward strand.
TCAGACAGTAAATACAGGAGCATTTGCTTAACCTGTTGACATCTTGACATACAATTTAGAAATGGCGCGATTACCCAAAATTCTTTATTTCTCGCGATACATAGTCCTAGTTATATAACACAGTAAATTCAGTTAAGATTCGTTTCCTGGGTCTGTGTAAGAAATGAACAAATAGATGAAAATAGACATTACTATAAACAGTAACTTTAATGTCGTAACATCTCACAACATCTTAAATGTTACAACGGATTTCAAACAAAACCAAATATTTAAAATGTTACCCGTGCTACCATGCACAGATAGAAAGCGCAACATGTCAGAATAGAAAAAAATCTGTGTCGGCAACAGCAGCATGAAGAAAGATAACCGAAACGTAAGTGTAACTGCAAACAAAAAATGTGTTAAATATGCTAAACACAAACCACATGCACTGCACAGTTCTTAAATGATGTAGGTCCTGTTGTTTCACATCGCAATAAATATTGTTCAACTAAATAGTAGTAGTTGTGATACAACTACACTTAAACATAACGTTTAAAAAATATATTGGTCTTTATTCATCATTATTTTCTCTTTTTTATTTGTTCTTATGAATGTTAAGGCATGTACATAGTTAATGTAATGCATGTAGGACCTAATGTTTTGCACAAACATGCATGCACTACAATTTGCATGAGTGCAATTTTTGTGCTATTTGAGAACAATTCTCAAACAGGAAAAATTAATAAAGTCAGAATATTTCGTGAAAAGCAGAATCAAATACTACAAGAACTAATTTTGAAAGTTTGAATGATCTCAGCATTTTGAATTTAACTATCGCAGATGGAGGTTGAGTTCCTGTGCATATGATCTATAAAAGCGTAAATCTATCCTTCAAGTATTTCTTTACCAAAAACCTTCACCCTCTTTCCGTCTGTGGCTGTTCGTAAATCATCAGGCATGTTTACAGATGTAACCTCGGCGTTTGATTTTTCCTTCTTTACAGAAAGTTTAAAACTTCGCTACCGCAGAGCTAACTGGATTTTGAATAACTCGTTAAATCCTCCCTGCGTAGGCACAATGTGACTCTATGGCCTTGGGCACCGACACTCTTTCTCTCAAATCCCTCAATTTATTAAAATACTCAAATACATGAATCAGTTGAGTCTAAAAGGGAATCCAGCTGAAGCGTGGACGACGATTTATGTCACTGCGATTAGGCGGAGCTGGCATGTTAAACAGAGATGCACCGAGCTTAAACCCGCAGACTGACAGTTTTTCTTAAGGGGCTAATTTTCGACTCAACAAAATGAGAGCGAGAGAGAGAGAGAGAAAGAGTAAGAGAGATGGAGAGAGAGATGGAGAGAGAGATGGAGAGAAATACAACTGTGAAGAGAGAGAGAGAAGAGAGAGTGAGAGAGAGAGAGAGAGAGAGAGAACAGTAGAGTGAGAGTAAGAGTGAGAGTGAGGGTGAGAGAGATGGAGAGAGAGAGAGAGAGAGATGGAGAGAGATGGAGAGAAATAGAGAGTGAGAGAGTGAGAGAGAGAGAGTGTGTGTGTGTAAGAGAGTGTGTGTGAGATGGTGAGAGAAGAGTAAGAGAGAGAGAGATGGAGAGAGAGAGAGAGAGGCGTGTGTGTGTGTAAGAGAGAGAGAGAGAGTGTGAGAGAGTGAGAGAGAGAGAGAGTGTTTGATTTTAAAAAATCTGCAAATGAGTTCTGCCAAGATGTCCCAGTGTTAAATAAAACTGGATTTATTCACCTTGATTGACGTGTGACAAAACACACAGCAGGAACCCCACTGAGCTGCAGCTTGTGTTCTCCTTCTGCTGCTGGAGATTCTGAGGTCATACATTATTTTTGGGAGGATTCAATAAAAGAGTGGCGGTGTCATTACACCCATTATGCTTCTGATATTCTAATCACATTCATCCACGTTTTGAAAATGTCAAGCTCATAGAAAGAAAATATGTGAAAAATAAATAAATAAATAAATAAATAAATAAATAAATAAATAATAATAATTATTATTATTATTATTGATCTAACTACCTAAATATATCATCCAACAAAATAAATATAGCAAGCAATAAGAACACAAAAATAAAAGTAACTAAGATGGAATGAAATAATTAAATACACCGCAGGGTAAAATCATAAAGACAAAATTAAAATAAAGTGTCAGTTATTATAAAAACAAAAGAAATGCACCAAAACAAACTAGTATCGATATATATATTAGTAACAGTCAATCCAGCATCCGGCAATATAATGTGTGAAAAGAGCGTATTGCACGCTTAAGTAAACCCCGTTGCAACATCCAGCTGTGTGTTTCAGTCTGCCTGACAGCTTCTGGCATCTCCATGTACGACTCAGAGTTATTCCTGCATACACACTTGCATCTTGCATCTGCCAGCATGCAGACATCATGAGTGGTGCGTATGTTTGTGTATATATGACTGATCCGCCATGACAGGGGGCTACTATTCATGCTCCTACCGGAAGCCTGCAGCGGTGGAGTTCTCTGGCCGCTGACGGACAGCTGTCCGGGTCGATTTGGCTCAGATGGAGAGGTTTCCCACCGAGGAGACGTGGGCACGGAGCAGAACGCCATCACGCACCACGGCCAGAGATCTGGAGAGGAGGAACCCCGTGGCATTCCACTCCACTGACTCTGAACAGGGAGTGAGGGTCCCCATGGGCCTCCTGTTGGATGCTCCTGAGATGTGCATACACACACACACATACACACACACTCACGGGAAAACGAGAGGCCTGCCAGACTGTCGGTGTCGAAGCCAAACGGATGATGCAGAGATGTCACAGCCCATGGGCTGGCCTAGAGGGTTGATGGGAGACGGGAGGCGAGGCGTTTTGCCACACACACACACACAAACGCACACACTGGCTCAGCCATGAAGGATTGAGCTGATCTGGGTAGACTGTCACCTGAGGGGGTCTCACACGCACACACACATATATACACATTTACATGCATGCAAAAAACAAGCAGGTTCCTCTCCACTTCCAACCTCTTGATATCTGCCATCTGTGTACTTCCTGTCTACACAGACACTTTTTTTCAGTTGGGAGGTTGTCCAGGAGGTAAGGGAACGAGGAGAGAAGCGAAAGCAAAGCGGAGTGGAGCAGGAAAAAAAAATCAACGACAGCCCAAAAAAAATGAGAGCGATTATCTACATCAGCAAGTCAGCACTCTCATCCACAGCTCATGTTATCAGTAAGCAACTTTTGAAGGGGATGTAGTGCTGGATGGGTGGCCACACAAACACACACACACACACACACACACACCTAAAAGATTCAAGCATGTAAGCACAATTATTGTTTAGTTATCATCGTTGACACTTTATTATTCTTTGGAAAACATCCATTAAGAGGTGTACATGGAGATAAGGGGACATGCTCAGAAATTACAGTGAAATGTAAATCCTAAAGTAAGCGTTGCGTGCCAATATTGTTGTCCAATATGAGCCAAAAATAATGCAAAAATAATCTGTATTAGCAGTTATAACGGACAATAAATGACTAATAAAAAAGGAGAAATGGAAGACTTTAAACAAGTTACCATGTGATTTTTGTCATTGTGTAGTTTGTCCACTAGAGGCCTCCCTGCATCTCAATTGTTGTTTTTTTGTGTTTTTTAACATTTGACTCATATTTCTTAAATATTTAATAGAATGTGTTGTGTTGGTGTTCAAATTTATATTAATAAAAATAAAACAAAACAACCTGCACAATGTTGTGCTTTCTTGGTTCTGACTTTAAATGGTATAAATCACTAGACAAAAATGTTAGGAAAAAATCTTTGTATACATTTTGTGTCTCTAGAAAAATACAAATATCAACCAATATATAATATAGCAGTGGTTCCCAAATGCGGCCCGTGGGCCAAATCCGGCCAGAGCAAGCGATATATCAGGCCCCTCACATCACATTGGTAAGTAAGCAGACATGTGAGCTGCCTGCAGCCAGCTGTGATTAGCGATCTCCACGTCTGTGGGTTGACATTTCCGCTAGTCATTAAGAGTGAGTGAAATCTTAATGACAACAGTTGTGATCTTTCAGACTTTATACTCATTATTCTGTATGTGAAATTATTTCTGAAGTATTTTATTGCTACAAAAACTAAATTAACATTAAGCAGCAGTAATTACATTATTAAACTGATATAACATACGTTCAGCCTTCGGGACTCCTCATATAGAACAAAATAATGCACAAAAACATAGTTCTCTTCCAGAAAAGCCAAAAGCAGCTCATTTTATATCATAAAATAAAAACTCTGATGTGACGTGGATTTGTTGGCCTGATATATAATGTTATATATACCAATATATAACATATATGCAATATATAAATATATAATTATCATATTTTTTTTTAAGGATAAAATATCTTTAAAGTCAAATATTGGTCGGCCTTAAGTAAAAACTCTCCTCTCTCCGTCTGAAGGAATGTCCATGAACAACTGAACACGGGAGAGCAGGAAAAATGAAGGCAAAATGTGCAGCAAAAATGAAACAAAAGACAGGATAAAAAGAAGATAACTAATGGCCACACCTTGATGACAAAAGAGGAAAAAGGCAGCAGTGATTGAAGAGACAAGCAATACGAGGCATGGAGGGGGGGCGCGGGAGAGAGAATGAGAAAATGAAGAGTTGAGTGAAAAATCTGCCGCTTCTAATGGTTTGTTGCTGAGCTGGCCGGATTGGCCACTGCGTCCTGCAAGAGAGGAGAATTTGCTGACTGAGTGAGGCTCTGGCCAGCTGGCACAATGTTGGGGGGGCGTGCGGACCTCCAGGACCTGGCTAAAGAGGGTGGGCGACGGTGGTCTTTTGGGTCCCAGTTGGTATTTAGGAAGTCATTGCAGATTGAAGGCGGGAAATCCCTGTCTAAAGTGGATATGTTGGGAGTCGTGTTACAGGCTTAGAAATATGTGATCCCGGGTCATGGTGAAAGGGACAGGAATTTTCAGTCAGGATTATTAGTCAGCAGCGGCAACAAAGTCTGTTTTTGTGTGAACGTTCAGAAGAACTGCTTCTCTTAACGTATGAGTGTTGTTAGGAATATGACATCACGATATGATATATTGATTTGATTCGTCTGCAGATATCACAAAGTCTACTACGATATGCAAATGTTTTCACTTTGGATTGATGCGATGGGCTCATTGATCGATGATGGTCACACCCTTAACTGCTGTGCCCCAAAGCGCGCTCTCTGAGAACACCAGAGGTCAGCTGTGTACAGCCCCAAGTTGACAAAGCAGAGCACACACACGATGAGCTGGCTGTCCCACACGCACTTCCCCCGGGGGCATCCCTGGGGTCTCAGGGGTGTCCCATACTTCTTGTCGAAACAGAAAACGGGCCAGGCCACGGCGGCGCTCAGGTAAAGCAGCACAGCCCCGAACGCGAACAGCGTCGCCGAGCGGTCAAGTGGCACACGCGGGAGGGCGGGGTGACGACACACGCTCAAGACCACTGCTAAAACGGTGGTGGCGAAGCAGACGGCGAATGCCACCACGCAGAAGACGGTGCCCGCGTGGCGCGTGAACTCGGTGCCGTTGGCTAGCGCCACGAAAATGGCGCAGCCCACGAACGCCTGTGCCACCTTTAAGAGGCCGGACGGAGTCGACATGTAAGCCGGTGCTCGGGCCAGATGCTTGGCCCTCGACAGGAAAACTTCGGCGGCGTACGCCAGGAATGCCGCCCACGAGCAGGACGTCACGGCGATCCGGAAGTTTCTCACCTCGCAGTCGTTGTAGGGGCACTCGGAACTCAGGAAGAAAACAGGGTAAAGGACTGACGACGTCAGGTAAAGCAGGGTTGCCGACGCTGCCAGGGTTACCGTCAAGTTCTCCCAGGACACAGGAAGGCAGGAATGAAGACGTGTCACGTCCAGGATGAAGATGGCCACCGTCAGGCCGAAGCAGGACCCCCACGACACCACGCAGAACGTCCCGTAAGTCCCGCTGTAGCCGGCACCGTGGATGACTAGGGAAATGACAGCGCAGCCGAGGACGAGCTGGGCCAAATGGACGGCGCCCAGAGGGGACAAAACGGCCGCCTTGTTTAAATACTGGCCCCCTTGCGGGTTCATGGCTGCACAACCTTTAATGTGTGGTCACTCTGAAAGCTGAATTCGAGGTTTGTCAGACCGTCCAGGTGACGTTTCACCCCTAGCTGTCTGCTGCCTGTTGATGTCCGGGCCGTGGGTGTTTTTTGAGGATTCTCGCTCTCTTTTTCTTCTCTCTCAGACGTTTTCCCCTCCGGCTGCTCGAAGCGTCGTCTCTTCCTCACGGGCACGCAAAGTATTTCTGTCTCTATTTTCGAGCGCGTGACTCACAAACTGTCACAAACGGAACCCGTCAAAACCAACGGCCAGGGTCCGGGCCTCCGACTGGAGCTGATTCAGGTCTTCGTCTGGGAAAAAAAAGTCCACAGCATTAACGTGGTCAGAGTCGATTGTCCCACGTATCAATCAGCATCGTCCTTTCTACGGAATATTTACAGCTGATGTTCCACAAAATGTCCCGGGGTGTCTTTGACCCCGCTGTTCTGCAAAGTTCAGAGGTAGTCAAGCTGAAAAATAAGAAATCCTTTCTGGATATTGACAGCAAATCCAGCAGGAAATTATGAATAATTCAGGAACATAAAAAACTGCATATATTTGGAATGTTTTCTTGCTTCGTCTCGTCTTGTCACGTCACGTCCCGGTCGGGTTTAGTCCAACGCGCTTGGGCTCTGTTAGTCTCGTGGCCGAATGGGCGTCCAGCTCCACCACTGAAGAAGCATGGAGGTCTGGGAAGAGAAAGTTATTTAAGCCGGGGCGTGGCCCGGGGAGGGTGGGGATGGGGTTGGTATGCGTCTCTGGGGCAGGATAAGGGCAACAGGCACCTGACCCAGACATTGTTGGGGTGGAACTGGGGCTATAGATAGGAACAGCAGCTTCCACAGAGGAAAACGGGGAGCCGTCGAAGGTGTTAGCTTGTGCACTCAGGCGTCTCAGGATGATTTAGATTTGAGAGCAATAGAGTGAGACGGTGGGCTGCGTGTGTATAGAAATAAACGGAAAAGGAACATAACTCATCATAATAAGCATGATATCCAAAAGTCTGCTATGATACAATTACGATTCGATTTAATTCAGGAGCCAGTGACCGATATCAGACAATATCTTCATTCATTAGCCGAACCGCTTAATCTCTATCGGGGTCGCGGGAGGGCCGGAGCATATCCCGGGAACTATAGGCGCAAGGCGGGGACCAACTCTGGGCAGACTCCACACAGAAAGGCCCCACGGCCGACCCAAGGCTCAAACCCAGGGCTTTCTTGCCGTGAGGCGGCAGCTCTAACCACTGCGCCACCGTGCCGCCCCTGAGCTACAGCCCACCCATAGCAGCCTGTGTTATGGCACTTACAATTAAAGTTCTGACAAAACCAGCTTGGCACTTTCTTAGCGAGGAACGTTACATGTGATTCATTATGGATGCTATGAGCTTGTTGATCATTGAATCAATGTACATCAAAGTGCCGTTACAAATCTAATCATAACTTGTCCCACCGCCCCGACGCCTTTTACTGAACTGTCTAATGGTCAATCCATATTTATTAAGACTTCATTGGTGATGTAGCTCGGCTCAGCCTTACTTGTGTGATAACAGGCTAATATTTAATCAACTAATCACTTGGTGGTTAAATGATGATACCATCCAACTGCTGTAGCTGTAGAATCTGTCACATGAGAGCTTATCTGCAGAGATAATAAGAAAATATTGGGGTGATGGTCGCCTCTGGACGAGGAGGTTGTGGGTTCAAATCTACCACCGTTGTTACCGTGAGCGAGACCCGAAACTCTTAATTTGCTTCAACTTAGACAACTTTCTGTAATTGGGAAATGGAAGACACTGGATAAACACCCTGCCAAATGTCTTAAATGTAAATGTAAAGCCCCACACAGTCCATACACATTTTGAAGCGTCGCTCAGCAGACAATTTTTGATGTCTACTGCCATCTTGTGGACACGTGCTTGCGATACACGCTAGAGCTCTAGAAACACTTTCATAGAAGCCCTGTCAGTAATAGACCAAAAATAATCCCAAAATGTAAAGCTTTAAAACTATTACAATATGATGAGTGCAACATCTGCAGCTACTAAATCATTAGAAACACAATTTAGGATCAGCATCCTACTAACTCTAATAGGTATTTGCTCCTGTGATGGCAGGGTCATTAGGTCTAATTCTGGACTGCTAACGGTACCACTGAGGCACCCGTGAGCAAGGCAGCACCAAGCACTGGCCACTTCTTCACTGGTCAAATAACTTACTTTGCCTTGGGTTCCTTTTTGGTTGGGTTTGTATAAGTTGAAGTTAAACCAATGAAAATGCATATTTATAGTGGCAACAAACCTGCTGTCTCTCTTATTCAAACGATTTCAGTTGGTACTTTGCATCTTCAAAACCTGTTTTCTCTGTTCAAACTTTGATCACCTTTTTCCACTGGAAATGCCCGGATTGTGGTCTGCTAACAAAGATGAATACTAGTTTGTCGTCCTCATAGCAGGACTTTCAACATGGTCCTTCAATCGCTCGGTCAATTCATTTGTATCTACCTGGCTGTGGTGTGTTTCAATTCCTCACAACATACAGTCAGAGGCCTAGATTCAGATCTTTCAAAGAGGTTTCTTCAGTTTCAACATTCTCGTTTTCTTCCTCGTCTTTTTGAGTTCTCGTCTTTCACTCTGTAGTATTCTGACCTTCTCAAGAATAGAGACTGAAACCACAGATCTCACATACACACCTGAACGTTCATGAATTTTATCACTCCAGAAGTAGGTCTGAAACAATGGTACCAAAAGAAGCGAAGAATTTATAACGTGTAATTATGCATGGTTCTGTTCATCTCATCAATTAAACAAGGTATCGTAGGTCCTGGAATTAAAAGTCCTGCCAACGCATGCCATTTTGTTCTGATTTGCCCTGCACTGGACACCAGAGGCCGGTTTCTTGCTCAGGTATTAAGCCTAGTCTTGAACTAAGTTGTAGTAAATTTGTCATTTAAACTCAAAGCTAGTCTAGGACTATGCTTAATCCTCGACTGGGGAAATTGGCCCTAGGGGTGTAAAGTTTCATAATGATACCATGTTTTGAATGAGTGGACAATGATTTAATGTCTGTCGACATCACAAAGTCTGCAACAATGCAATTTCGACTTGATTCGGTTCAGGAGCCAGTGATCGATACGAGTCAATTCATTCATTCATTCATTCATTTTCTGAACCCCGTTTAATCCTTATCTATCGGGGTCATGGGGGACGGGAGCCTTTCCCGGGACTACGGGCACGAGGCGGGGACCAACCCTGGGCAGGCGCCAATACACCGCAGGGCACACACACATTCACACCTGCGGGCCAATTTAGAGTTGTCAATTAACCTCCAGTGTATGCTTTTGGACTGTGGGAGGAAACCAGAGCACCCAGAGGAAACCCACGCGAACCAGGTGGAGAGCATGCAAACCCCACACAGAAAGGCCCTACGTCTGACCCGGGGATCAAACCCAGGACCTTCTCGCTGGGGGCCGCAAGCGCTAATCACCGCACCACCTGATATCTAATCAATGTTTTCATTTTGCATCAACGCTACGAACTTGGTGATTCCTGAATCGATATATCGTTACACCCCGACTGGAGACACTTTTCGGATAGCTCGTAATCGTCAGTGGTGAACTCAAACCTGCTGTCCTTGAATTAAGAACTGATGGTCAATATGCTGTTAGAACTGTGTCTTAAGGTGCATCTCAAGACCTCATTTAGTATCATCATTGCTCTTGTCGTCCTCCTTCAAAAACAGCAGCAATTAAGTTTATCAGTTGCAATCCTTTGAAAAGGTTTAACCCAAAAAAAGAAAAGCCCAGCAGCAAATAGCTTTTTTTTTTTTTTTATCAGGGGCGCTCATCCGGAACCTTGTCCAGTGTCACCTGCACATGGGCCTCGAATCCACCCAGCAGGTGCGTGCAGTATGTGCCCCCCCTCGCCCCCTGCCCCCGGCTCTTCAAAGAGCCCGCCACAGCTGGAAGTAATTAGGGGGTTGGATGGGGATGGAGGGGCGAGAAGAGCAGGGCACCGAGGGGCAGTCAGCTAGTAAAGGAATGACAAGTGCCAGGAGCACCAGGCGACCCCCTCTGGACACTTTGAAGTTCTCTCAGATGGGCAACAGAGTTGTTCCTAAAATAGGGAGAAGGAAGGGAGGGAACGAACGCGACAGAGAGAGATTAGGAGAAGCGGGACCGTGAACTTCAAAGCTTTGAGTCCCCCACCCCCAAAAAAGCCACCTGAATAACAAGTTAAATTGCGAGTAGCCAAAAGGGAACTTCACTAAAGGACATCTTCCACCACATCTGGCTAAACGTCCAGGTTTTTAAACCGAACTCTAAACGCTTCCTCTTGCTGTGGAAAACTGGAGAAGTTCAGAGTCTGTTCCGTTTGAAAAAAGAGAACTAAAATGAAAAATAAAAAGTTCACAAAAGATATACTGCCGTACTGAGATTTATTTCTACACTCGTTTGTAAGTTCAACATCACTGGAGTAAATCTTTGGCCGTGACTTTCCAGCCATCTGCTGTAAAGACAAGTGAATGCGTCAAACGAGGCTGAGACATCTCTAAATCTGGGGTGAATCATCTACAAAAATATCAACTTGCTTCGAGAAATGAATCATCAAATTAACTAGTAAATGATTCTGACAGTGGATCGTTTCGCGGAGAAAAGAAAGTGAAAATGTGACAGTGCTGCAAAGGTGCTTTTTAGAAAAAAAACGAAACGACGGCAAGAGAAACTGGCAAGCAATTTCAGCTTTAATTATCGAAGTATGGCATGATTCATTGCAAAAACCACAGGGGTTTGGCTCTGCCCGCTCTGGCAACAATGTGGTTTTTGACACGTTGATTTGTGACGCGGTTTATGACACATTCTCGTTGGCCGCCAGTCATCTGGTGCTTCCGGATGATGTCTCTGGGCATCTTTGACATCTTGTAGTGTCTCACACTTCTTACTTCTTACCTGCAAAAACATGTTTAAGAGAGTTATGAATGCTCTAGGAGGAGAGGAATTCAAAACCATAACCTGGGGTAAAGTTGGAGACTGTCCGGTGAGAAACATTTTAACCCTTTTATTTTGGGGCGATGGCCTAGTGGCTATTTTCAGTGACTGAAACCTGTGTGATGACCATTTAATTGGGAGGTCAAAGGTCACATTTTTTGTGGTGCACTGTGTGCTGAATTACGATTCTTTCTCTGTCGATTCCAAAAAAAAAGATTCATATTTTTAAACTAACGTAATGGCACGAGTTCAGCTCACCAGTCCTACAGATGGCGCAATGTCAAAATCTGTAAGCATGCGTACATACACATTACACTCAGTAAACAACATTTGATTCAGTGTGATTTTTTGTTGATCTGCCACAGTCAAATGGGAAAAGTAGCTCAAACCAGCAATCTGGAAACAAATTCAGCTATGTATTGAATCGTGAATCAATTTTAAATTTAATTGTGAGCCAAAAATCGGAATCGAATCGTGCACCCCTAGCTCACAATGACACTCACTCACTTCCTGTAAAAATGATGAAAAGTAGCATATTTTTTAATTAATTTATCATTGTCATATCGGTTTACATAATGAGCAACACCGATAACCATAATAGAAATGCTAAATATCAGCACCGATAATCATCAGCACTAATAATCGGTTAACTCCCAATTTGTAAAACTGCAAAACTGACCAATAATAAAACATGAAAGGGAAAGTGAGTGATTATGTGTCATTGTGAACACACCATAAGACAGAACACAGTGCACCGCAACAAAACGTGACCTCTGTATTTGACCCATCCGTGAAGGAGCAGTGGGCAGCTGACATGGGCAGCGCCCGGGGAGCAATGCTTGGGGACGGTACCTTGCTCATGAGTACCTAAGTGCTAACTTTACCAGTCCCAAGGTTTGAACTGGCGACCTTCCGATCACAGGGTGAACGCTTCAACCGCTACAGTATCAGCTGCCCCAGAATATAGGTTTGTCCGCAGGTTTGCTCAAATTCTGCTTTCCACAAAATGCCAAATGTAAAGGCACCGATAACCATAAAAATGTTAAATATCGGTCGACTCCTACATAAAAGTTTGAAATGAAATAGACTTCAAAGTAAAAGTAAGCAGAAAGAAAGGTAATGCTTGAATAAGCATAAAAACACACTAAACAGCTGTAGTCTGTCACCGGCCCCTGCAGGACTTGCATTTCGGGGGCTGTAAGACTGACAGAATGAATCCCACAGCGTGCAAGTTCTCCATCGTGACGGATCCACTCTGCGACACCCAAACAGCCTCCTACAGGCCGCGCTGACAGCACGTCTTCTAAAAACATATGGTGACACCATTACGCCTATACAAGTGTTCGCCATTCAACGACTTCCAAAACATTCCTCCCACTCCATCCCACTTCGGCACGTCCAAAAAACCCTCAAAGACTTCCGAAAAACGGGATTCAGACGCGAAAGCATCCCTTCTTAATTTCTCCCTCCCCTCCCTTTTTTCCAACCCAGAAGACAAAAGGGCTGCTCTGTGTGCGAGAGTCGAAAAAAATGCACACAACAAAGCGCAATAAAGACATGAGAAAACGAAACGGGTCGTCGACGCCTCCGCCACCGTGACCGCAACAGAGGGAGAGAGCGGGAGGCCCGGAGGCCCCCGCCCCCCACGCCCCGAGCCGGGGGCCCTGCGCCGCTTCATGTGGCCCAGACTCGGCCCCAACGCCGGCACTGCGTGACAACCCCTCGCCAAAATGACCCCCTCCATCTGTGAGGAGCCGAGGGATTCGGAGGCCGTGGAGAGGGACGCAGGAAGGGACGGAAGGAGCTTCTTTTGTGAAGGTCCTTATCTGGAGCGGTGGAGCAGTTCGAGGTTTTCGTGGTTGAAGGGGGAACGAGGCTGGAGGTCAGAGAGGAATTCCTCTGGTGTGGGGTCTGTTACAGATTAATACTGCAGTTTAAAAGGGGGAAAAGGTTTTTTTTGCAAATCCTGGAGATTTGAAAAGTGACATCCTTTGTTCTCATTTTTGGGAAGACAAAGCATTTTGTATTTATTTCCCTTTGTTTAAATCTTGTAAATCTTTAACATTATGTTGGTAAGGAAACACTTATGTGATTTGACAGAGAAATTCATATTGTGTGACATAAAACAGCAGGAAGAAAATGTTTAATATCTAACAGTATATACTAGGGATGGGCCGATCCACATTTTTTCAGTTCCGATCCAATTCCGATACAGAGCTGCTGATAACGATATAGATTCCAATACCATATCTCTTTAAACTTTACAATTATTATCAGGGATTTAGACTCAGTCCTGGGAGAGAACTACATTTTTGCTCACTCTAACAAATATAGGGGATGTTTACAACACGACAAATGTAATTTACACGTTTTTACACAATTATTTCAGGTTTAGTATATATTTATTTTTTTATTTAACATTATAGAATGAAATTTTTTCTGATTAACTTCTTGGCAATTTTTGAGCCAATTTGGACTTGTTTCTTGGAGAGAACATTTTTGACATGATGGCGTTCTACATCAGAGTTGTTTGGCATGACAGCGTTCCATACAATAACGCGACAAACACGCGTTCCGGAATACACCGAAAACATAAAGTAAAGCTGTATTGTGAGTAGAACGCTGTTTTTGTTGTTTATCAGCAAAAGAATAAGTTTTGTCTGTAATAAAGGGGAAGATTCAGTGAATGTTGGACGCACGCTGTGAGAGACGCGCGCTAATTGCGAGTGAGAGTTGGCGATGTTAAGGAAATTACAGTATATTCATGTGATTTGCTTTTGGGGTTGTAGTGTGTTGTCTTCCTTGTTCTGCTGATGGTCATATCAATATGTAGGAATGTCAAACGATAAACCCGCTTTACCGCAGTAACTTCCGAAGCATAACGAATAGAGCGTGCCCGCAAACGCAAACATGAATAAACTGCACTCTGATGTGTTTATGTGGCCCAGAACACACCTGGTAATTTGAGCCACTTCGGGACCTTGGCTGGGTCGGTGCGAACAGGTTTGGCCGCCTGGTTTTGGGGGTCTGAGGAGGGATCCGGGTCTGGCTGGGCGCTGGGGGCTGCGCTGGACGCCCTGTCCAGAGAGAAGGAGTTTTCGGGGGGCAGTGAGCTGGAGGATGATGGAGCAGGAGACCTGGGCATACAGCTGAGAGAGGGAGAGAGAGAGAAAGAGAGGCTTAAAAATAGATTGGGGAGGGAGGGGGAGGGGGGGGGTTAAAGAGATTAAAAGGAAGGATATCAAACATTTGGAGAGAAATAGGAAGGAAGGAAGAAAGAGAGAGAGGGAGAAGAAAAGAGGGGGCTTAACGAGACAACGAGTTCCGATTCTTGGGTTCCTCAAAAGTGCTTTTAGGCTAGAGGACCTATTTAGGGGTGTGTGTGTGTGTGTGTATTTTGGAGGGTTAAAGCAGGCTCTCGTTCTGCTTTCATGTGACAGAGAAGAGAGACAGGAGGTGAAAGGTGGCGACCTTTCGAGGGGCCGCTGTTATTAGAAGTTTCCTGTGGAGAGCCGTTTCTGCGCAAACATCTTAATCTTTCCGGCTACAAGCGCTTCCGCAGCGCAGGACACCAGCCACCTGCTGCTCCCGTACCAACATCCACACCCCCGTCGGAGAGGAGCCGCGTGCCGAGGGCATCTTAACGCATGACCCATATACTACAAAACACTTTGTACAGAACGAGGTATTGTCCGCTTCGTTCGTGTGCTTCTGAGAACGTTGTGATTACAACACGAGGAGTGAGAAACTACGACTTGAAGAGCATTTAAGGGCTCCGAGTTTTCATCACAACACTGCACAATTTCTTCAGCAGCTGGATTAGTATTATTAGCTTTAATTAAAGCTGTTCATTTCCATTAACTGCATTTATCAAACAATCGTACACTGAGCAAGCTACATTTCTAACGTCAGGAAATGTTTTCCTCGAAAGACTTGGGTTTAAAGACGCATTCCATTTGCTATCGGTGCGCGTTTTCCAAGGGTTGAAGTCGGAAGTGACGATATGCGCACCGCGTTTCTCCGACACCCGACCAACTATCTCGGAGCAGCACCAGAGGACCCCGAGTTTAGAATCCAAGATGGCTACTCAATAAATAAAGTTTTGAAGATGCTCTGACCGAGACGTCTAGCCATCAATTTGGCCATTGTCAAAGTCGCTCAAGTCCTTACACTTGGCAATTTTCTAATGCCTCCAACACATCAATTTCAAGGTCAAAATGTTCACTAGCTTCCTTATAAATCACACTCACTGACAGGTGCCATAGTAACAAGGTAATCACCTGTCAGTGTTCATCACGTTACGGCTGATCTGTGCAGATGAACGCAGTAGCTCACTAGGAGACAGCACCGTGGTGATATAACTAAACTGAATCTGATCACGATACAAAATAACACAAAAACATCAATTCAAAGGACGATTAAAAAACTGCTGACATCGCAAAGTCTGCTACAATCTCAATTCAATTCAGCAGTCAATACTGACTCGCTTCTACTCATATTAAAAATCACAAAAAGCAACTAAAATATGTTTTCATTCCTGAGCTCAACCAGACATTTAAAGGAAAAATCAGCCCATAACGCGAAAAATGTAGCACGCTTTCAACTAGGATTGTAAAGTTCTGAAGGTTAAATCATAAGAGTTATAAGATTATGTAAGTTATAAGAGTGTGTAGTGTGTTACAAAGCAGATCTTTGTGCGTGTGTGTGTGTGTGTGTGTGTGTGTGAGAGATAGATTGTCCCATTAAGTCATCAAACTGACATGCCATGCCGGGAAACAGCAGGATATGGCATCCCCTTTGAAGTGAATCCTCAAGAGGAGTGTGTGTGTGCGTGTGTGTGTGTGCCCTGATGAAGGAGAGAGAAGAGACAGGTGGGAGGGTATAACTGCATAACAGTGTATGTGTGTGTGTGTGTGTGTGTGTGAGATACTGGGAAAAAGTGCTGCTATCTTTAGACCGGAGAGGATGAGGGTGAAAATGTGTGTGTGGGTATTAAGGGGGGTGCTGGAGGAAATGAGGGCGGAATAAGGGTCATGAAGGTGTGTGTGTGTGTAAGTGTATATGCGTGTCACTGTAATACTCCCACTTGGACACAACCTCAAAGGCATTCCTGCCAGCCGGATGAGGGTCCTCCCAGTAAAGCAGCGTTCATACGGGGGGAGACGACAAATTGTCATGGCGAGAAAATAACTTCATTTAGAAACTGGGATGACTAATAATGGCCCAAATGATTGTGTGTGTGTGTGTATCTGTGTATGTAAGTGTGTATAAGTGTGTAACCCATTAGAATATGTTTGAATCCATTAGGACATGTTTTAAGGTTTGGGTTTACGATTAGATTACAGCAGGTTTTATGGTTAAGGTGGGATTAAGGTCAGGTTTAGGGCTATCTTATGACGCATTTCCACTGGAACCAGGACCCATATTGTAGCATGAGTAGTGCAAATTTGGGGGCAGTTGGCAGTGTAACGGTTATGGAGTTTTACTTCACTGCTGCGCTGCAAACGTGTCAGCAACACTGTTAAAGACTGATTACGATTAGCATAATGGATAGAAGACAGCGGACAGAGCAGACACACATTTCCGTTTCCACAGTGAGTGAAGAGCTCCTACATCACTCTAAAACTAGTGCCACGTAAAACTCATCACGATGAAAGTCTTGGACGGCATACGGTTTGGACAAACGATGGACAGAGTGAGTGATAAGGTAAATATGAACCAGGAAGAGGAAAAGGAGGGAGAGAACAGAAAGATGAATTAGACGGGAAAACGCACCCAGCAATCAGTTCGTCGGCCTGTAGTGCAGAGACGCTGCTGTCCACGAGATCACTGCGCAGGTAGCAATCTGTCAAACACACACACACACACACACACACAGTCAAAGTAGGATTTTAAACAAACTGACTTTTTTTTATGAAACACAGAAATGACAACAGTTGCATTAGTGAGTTCATAACCTGAGCATCCAGCACCAGCACCTTTGGGAGGGAGACAAAAGAGACGGAACTCGCCGTCAACAAACCTGCTTTTGCGTCCGAGCCAAAGTACACGAGAGCAGCAGGGAAAAGGTTGGCCTGAGAGAGAGAGAGAGAGAGAGAGAGAGGGAGGTACAAAAATCATGATTACACTGACAAACTCAACATGAAACATGGTGAGAAGGTTTTCTGTTATTCAGACACACACAAATAACAGTTAATGTATATATGTAAACAGCAGGGTTGGGTACCAAGATCGGTACTTTTAAAGGTACCGACCAAATGATGTCGGTACTACCGGGCACGGATTCACGTTAAATCAAACGGTGCCAAATTTTGTTACATTCACGCGCTCATCAGCAGCGGCACGCACGAGCCGAGCGGGACGTACAGAACTGGGTGAAAGGTTTAAATGAATCAAGTTAATCTCAGCGTTTCAGCGCAATTTACATTTACAGCAGCAATGGGATAGAAATAGATTGATATTTATATTAATATCGATTCCAATATTATTGTGCATCCCTACTAAACATACTTCAGATGTCCTGCTAGTGACAGCAACGTCTGTGCGCTTGATTCACAGTAAACAAGAAATTGCTGGTAAAAGTTGGGATCTTCTGATTAAAAGACACAAATTTATATTTTCATCCTGCATTTCACCCCAAAAAATCATTTTTCCTTGATCCAAAAACCATCTGTCTCATCTGTCCATGTCACTTTCTCTCTGAACATAGATTGGCAGTTTACTGTAAAGAACAAAAATCATATACTTTGCAAAACGTTCCCAAACTTTTGAAAACACACACACACACACACACACAGAGCTGCAACTATCGATTCTCTTTGTAATCGAGTATTCTATCGATTTTCTTATCGATTAATCTGATAAATTATTATTTTTTTAAAAAGACAATACATTTGGTTTTAGGCTTATTCTAGTGTGTGATTAGAAGTTAGCAGTACATGCTTTATGTTGTTGTATTTAGGACGTCCTGCACTACTCATAGTTTAATGTGTAAATGCTGACAGAGTGATGAAATCAGCACATTTCGGATGAAAACTGACTCGTTTTTTTATTCTTTAGGTCAAATAAAAGAACTGCAAGAACAATAAAAGAACACTGCTTTATTGCTGAGTTGCAAAGTTTTTATCTATTATTGTCTATTTATTATCTATGGCGTAACATTCTAACACTTCTTTATCCGTTTGGTGTCCATCAGAATATAGAATAACATTTTTTGATAAATACCTTTTCTATATTTCTTCTTTCCTATTGATTACACTATAACATTATACAACTGAAGAAACACTGAAGTTTTTGGTCATTCTGAACCAATTTGGCCTTTAAAATGAGCTGCTTTTGGCCTTTCTGGAAGAGAACTACATTTCCCACAATCCCCCGCGTGCCCCTCGGAGCCGCGTCACAATAAAGCGTTTAGCGCACGTTACGGAATAAACTATGGAAAATCTTTGGGAAACTCATATAAACGGCTGTATTGTGAGTAGAACGCTGGTTGTTGTGGTTATTTATCAGCTACATGTGCGTTGTGTCTGTAATAAAGGGGACGTTTAAACTGAACTGGAGCGTTTTAGCGAGTAATGGCGCTAACGCGGGCGCTCACAAACAGGGCGCGTGTTTACGTCGCAAAAATGTCATTTATGGGTTTTTACATGTTTACTTCTGTTTTTGTGCTCGGAATATCTCACAAATACTTTCACATACTGAGGGATCAGGTCTTGTCTTGATCGCGCCTCTAAAAACGTTGTGCATCGTTAATAAACATCCGCGTAAAAAACACAAGCTGCGCATGCACTAGAGAGTGAAATGAATTAAACGAAGCTCCGATTCTGGAAAAATTGCCTCGACCATTTTTTGTAATCAAAATATTCGAGTTATTCGAATAATCGTTTCAGCTCTACACACATACACACACACACACACTCACAGGAAGGATCTGTGTAGCCTGTGTTAGCCCCATAATGGGCAGCGCTGTCTCTGATTTGCTATTAGGGGTCTCTTTGAGGTAGAAACAATGAGTTTAAATGGGCTACCAGGCATTCAGCCCCACTGAGCCACAAATGACCCCCACGTCAATAGTGGCTCCCAAAGTGGCTCTGCGTGTGTGTGTGTGTGTGTGTGTGTAGGAGGGGGGGATAACCATGAGGAGGTGTGTGTGTATGTGTGTGCAGGGGAGGCGGGGGGGGTATCAAAGGCTGGCTGGGATGGGAAACATTCCTTCCGTGACATGACACAGAGTGCTTAAAGATTGTGTTTGCATGGCTTTAATGCTTTTAAGTCCTAATAGAGGGTGACAGAGACGGAGACAGAGGAGAAAGAGAGACAGAAACAAAAGGGAGAGACAGAGACAGGGAGACGGAGGAGCGAAAAAACAAAGTAGGTAAAAGGTAAGACGGTACCCAACAAAGGAAAATGTTTGCAAGGGTGCGTGTTTAACACACACACACACACACGCACACTTAACCAAACGCAAGCTTTGGGTCACTACAGAAGTCGGCTGCTCTGCGGCCACAGGAGAACAGAGGGGGAAAAACAAGAGACAGAAAATACACAATAAAGGAGGAATTTCCCTCTCTGTGCCCTGTAATTAAACAAGGACACTAAGAGGGAGTCGGTACACTGCACCACACACACTCACACTCACACACACAAGAAAGAGAGGGCTTGGGTATGTCCTGTGGTTGCCGGGATCTGTCATGCCATGGCCGTTTTTGGTGTCGGCTCAGTTTTGATGGTTCTCGTAGTGTGTGTGTGTGTGTGTGTGTGTGTAAGTGAGAGAATGTGTGGTTGGAGTGGTCAAAATGAAGACAGTACCTCCTGAGATGTTTGCTCTCTGAAGGTCAATTAAAAAGAACAGAGGACCTTCATTACGAATGCCTTTACCGTCCGTGTGTGTGTGTGTATTTATAACCGAGTTTGTACAGATGGATTTGTGGGTCTCTGGGTCTCTAAATCCATCTTAAGCCATCACACACTGTTAGCTTGTGGGAAACAAGTGGCTTTGAAGACATTTCTTTATCACACACACACACACACACACAAAAGCTGCATTTGCACAACGGACACTGACTTACAAACCAAGAAAATCCACCATGCATGCTCTTTTCACAACACACACACGCATCCCTCCAGGTCACCAGAGTGGAAAGTTTATTTCTGGCAGCCTTATCAGAGGAATCTCCCTTTTCGACAATCGGCTCGCAAGTTCTGCTTGATCCGTAACTGGCTATACGGACTTCAAACACACAAGTGCTGGTCAGCAGGTCAGAGACGGATAGAGATCGAGAGATCGAGAGAGAGAGAGAGAGAGAGAGAGAGAGATGAGTCTCCTGAGAGCATCAACACTAAATTAGCAGGAAAAAGATAAACAAAGCAGTGTAAAATTCTGACCAGACTTTGTTATACTACGACTTTATCTTTCCCTGACCGCAGCTTACACAAGCGATACCGTCCCAAAATCATGCCAGCAGGAGAAGGAGAGACGGGATGAGATGAGATGAGAGAAAGAAAGAGGTAGAGCAAAAGCGGGGAGAGGGGAGAGAGACAGGATCAAAGCACCCCCCTCCCCATATGCCAGTTTCCACCTGGCCAAATGAAAGCCAGCTGAGGTCAGGGCAAACCCGGAGAACGTTCCGGCTCTTTCTCTTTGAACAGAGAGGAGAGGTGCCCCAGCTCAGCCTCTCCTCTTCCATTCACTCCTTTTTTCCAGCTCTTTTATTTCTCCCTATTAGTTGGTAGTGTAACGGTTTAGGTGTTTGTCCCTTGAACCAAAGGTCACCGGTTCGAATCCCAGACCGGTAAAGGTACCACTGAGGTACTCATGAGCAAGCACTGGTCATCGTGTGCTGCCCAAAAAGCTGGACAATGCTCCTTCATGAATGGAGCATATGCAGGGGTCACATTTCGTTGTGGTGCACTGTGTGCTGTGTTCACAATGACAAACTATCACTGACTATCAGAATCAAAAACCGGTTCCAATTGATCAATTCCATCAGAACTGTACACATCCAACGTTATCGATTCTGCTGAACGATTGCCTCATTTCCCAGCACAGTGTTTTCCCTAAGTTTTGCGTCATGCTACATTACATCACACTCTCTGTGACATGACCGTCAACCACGAGGAATCATGACGCATAAATGATACTTTCCGCAATATAAACACAATCGCTGCATTTTTTAGCGCACGACTTTCACAGAGACGTCCAACATTCACTAAAACGTTCCAGTTGAATTAAATCTTCCCATTTATTACAGACAAAATGTATATTTCAGCTGATGAATAACAACAACCAGCGTTCTACTCACAGTACAGCCATTTACTTGATATTTATTAATTTCCGACGCGCGTCCACAGCTCTATTGTGCCGCGGCTCTCATATGGAACGCCCTCATGGCAAAAACATACTTCTCTCCCAGAAATGAGTCAGAAATGAGTTCTAGGCCAAAATGACTCATAATGCTCAGAAATTAATCAAAACTTCAGCATTTCTTCATTTTCAATTAATCAGAAAATATTTGTTTCCATTCTATAATGTTAGAGTAAAAAACTAAATATAGAAAAATACATGATTTGTTATCAAGTAATTTTTTTCTATATCCTGATGGATTCCAAATGTTTCCACCTGCACTAACCTTATTTTTTTTTCATAGTACTAAGCCATAGAGTGTCTGCATAATAAACACTCGGAATATGAATATGAATAAGCTCAGACATCACTTTGGAGAAAAAATAAAAGGGATGCCTTCGGTGCAGAAGACTGTGTAGAACAACTCAGGAATCGATAAGAGAACCGATAAGTAATTGGATTACAACAATGGCATTGATATTGATTCAGTTCCCACCCCTAACTATCACTAATGTTAATATAATCTCAACGTTGCCAGTACTGCTTTGGGTCAGCAGTCAGCATATAAAATTGTTTTTCCAAAAAGTACCGATATGAACAGTGTTTAAGTACCAGTGCCATAACCCATCCCTAGAGCTGTGTGCATATGTGATGCATGTGTGGTGTGTGTTTGCATGTAGTGTACATGAGGCGTGTGTACATGATTTGTCTGGGTTTCCCCATATGTAGTGTCTATGATGTATGTTGCGGGTCTGTGTGTGTGTGTGTGTGTGTGTGTGTGTGTGTGTATGTGTGCGTGCGTGTGATGTCCTTGTCGAGGGGGGCCATGTGGGGTCTAGATGATCAGCGAATAATCCCTTCTACTATAATCAAATCATTAGCCTGAACTACTGACAACACCATCCGACCACCCACTGAGAAACACCACACACACACACACACACACACACACACACACAGCGTAACACACTCACACGCACAGATCCATCATATGGAAGTTCATGTCCAACTCCACTCTGCCGTACCACGCACAGATGTGGCCGGCATGCAGAAAAACACACACACACACACACACACAGACGCACGCAAGGACAGGCTAGCACGTGTACACAAACAAACTGACAAACAAACACCTCATGTGGGCCTCACCTGGAAGAGAGTAGCGCTGGGGTCGTCCAGCACCGTCTTAGGAGGGGCAATGACTGCAGAGGAGAAATAGAAATAAACACACACACACACAGGTCAGTGACCTCTAAGATACAGCAACATTTCAACATGAGCTTTATCATCGGAGAACTTACACAGATAGAAGCGGATCTCGGGCTCCTGAAGATGACTCCTGACAAACTGCTTCAGTGCAGCAACTACAAGCAGATGACACATCTTGCTCATTCCACACGGTAACTACATGTGTGTTTACACAAACCAGCAGAGGTTAAATACTTGGGATTACAGATCAGCTTTTCAAACGGAACACGCTTTTCAGATGTATTCTAGAACCTAAATGAAGTCCTGTTACTCCAGACTAAAGGACTCCAGACTAACAAAACCAACTTTTATACAACGTTTATACTATCATTTGATTAATACTTTCCCAAGAAAAGTATCAAAAGTTTTAGGGCTGCAAATAACTATTATTTTGATAATCGATTCATCTGGCCTTTAACTCATTTTTGACTCATTTCTGGGAGAGGACAAGATTTTTGTGCAACATGGTGTTCCACATGAGAGCTGCCTCACAATGACGTGGTGGACACACGTCAGGAATAAACACTGAAAATATCAAGTAGTAAACTGCTGTACTGTGAGTAGAACGCTGGTTGTTTTTGTTATTTATCAGGTAAAAATTAGTTTTGTCTGTAATAAATGGGAATGTTTTAGTGAATGTTGGACTTCCCCGTAAGAATTCTGTGCAAACAAATACAGCGCATTTTAAAATGCCATTTATGCGTTTTTACACAATTACTTCAGGAATTGTTCTGGTTGTCGTCTAGTGGTCGGCACCCAGCTTAACGGTACTTTACTGCCCCCGTGGCTTTGGTTAGCTTTGGCAGACCCTACTAATCACTTACTAAATTAGTTGCCAACCATTTAATCAATTAGTGTTGAGATAACTGCTTCCAGAGAAGCAATTTCCTTATAGATATGTAAGAGAGAAATACTGAATAAACACGGTTAATGTTAGTGTGCGTTGTTTGCTTTGTTCAGCGCCTTTTGATGGGTGCTTAGGCTTTGCATGGTCCACTTATTTGTTGCGGTGTGAAAGGTCCATTGGTCCGGTCTTGGTCTCGACCCACCCTGGTCTCGGCCCTTCAGAGCATTGATCTTGTCTCGGTCTCGACACACTCTGGTCTCGGTTTGGGTGCTCTTGACTACAACGCTACATGAAGCTGACCCTTTCTGTACTCTGTGTATGTGTCTTCTTCACAAAAACACAGTCCAACCTGTTTCTAGCGGTCTGAAAAATCCCTGGAGCACCCTTCTGTCAGGAAACTGGACCCTCAGCACCACCTGTGAGGCAAAATTCCTCCAAATGTTCATAAAACCATCACACAAGAATGATGTAAATGCATCTGAACGCTGGTGCAGATGAGCAGGAGTCTCACCTTAGGATACCTGTCCATTTTCTCCTTCATCTGGGCCTCCCTCAAAGCCTGAGTCATCAGAGGGGCTTCCTCCAACACCCTCCTGGAAAAAAAAACAGAAACATTCTTTGCATCAAATCATAACGTTGCAAGTACTGGAAATACTGGACAGAGATGAAAGTGGCTGTCTGGAGCACCATGGGGGGGAAAAAAAAGATTACGGAGGCAGAAAAGCGTCCGATTATCAATCCCACAAGCGATTAAACCCATGCCCGACTCTGGCATTTACTGCCCCGCGTGAATACGTGCGTACGCGCAAATAAATAAGGGCCAAGACGGAGACAGAGAGATCTTTGCGGTTCCTTAATTCTATGGTTCATAATTGGAACCAATTACACGGCAGAAACCTCGTCATTCAGCCTGTCTGATCCTCCAATGGGGCGACGGTGAGCCCACTGCCAATTAAGGGGAATGGGCGGAACACCTCAGGGCGTCTGGCTGCCAGCCAAAACAAACAAGATTACAAATCAGTCAGGCCGAGGCCGGAGACCCTCCCTGTGGAGCCGCTTTCGGCCTCAATCTTTATTACGCGTGAAGGCTAGAACGGCAAAGTCTGCTTCGTTACCGAAGAGCGCTGAAAAGAGGGGGGAGGGGGGCGGAGGGACGGGATGATGTAGAAAACATTAAGCCGACGAAATTTCTAAAACAAAACTTTACCTTTAAGTGATCTTGTTAAGACTTATCAAAATCCCAAACTTCTATACGCCCCGTGCACATACAAAAAGGGTACAGACGCGGACAAAAAACAAAACCACAAACGCGCTCACACCACTAAAAAACACACAGGGACATGCACTACACAAGGACACACACCCGTGCGCGCACACACACACGCCGAGCAGTTCAAAGCATCGACGCGGAGATGAGGCCTTGGGTCACAGACGTATGTCTGCTGCGGTAACACTCAAATGGCATTACGCACGCATACCACATGAAAACATGCAACACACACACACACACATCTCTGGTAGTTTCCACATGCCGACAGCTTGGAGAAGCGCTCTCGTAAAACCCAAAAAAAAGGGGAGAGGATGAAAAAGACAATGCGGGGAAAAAGGCACGAAGGGAAGGTGTTAATAAAGGAAACAGAAGGAAGATATTAGCGGCAAAGAGGGAGAAATGAGAGACACAGATAAACAAATGACGAGGAAGGAGTGAGTGAGAGACGAGGAAAGGGAGAGGGAGAGACGGAGAGGGATGTTTTTGTAGTCCACCGCTGTCTGTGTGTGAGGAGGGGTGGAAGGCAGTAATTTAGACCCAGAATAACTCTCCTGCTTCCAAATGAAAGCCTGCCTGAGGAGTGCGGTATGCGTAGGGCAGAGGGCAAAGGTCAACAAACCGCAAGAGCTCTCGCCTCTCTCTCGTTCTCTAAGCTCGGCCTCGGCAGACTTTGCAGGTTCGAGACCTTCGCACCAAGCCCGCTGCTACTGCCGCCCTGCTTTTTGAACCTCATCAACGGTCGCTCGTCTCAGTTCAGCATGGCCTTCCTTAAGCCAAACTTCGAAACATCGAAAATGTCCACTGCAGGGAATTTTGCGACAGATTTATTATCGGACACTGCAGGGTGACCACCTGTCCTAAAACTAAAAAATAAATAAATAAAGGCATCTGAGATAAACTACTCAGTTTCTAGACAATGATTTTCATAAAGATCTTGAGACGTGTTTTAGTATCGGTTTCGAGACCAGTTCTTGAGGGTCTCGGCCTTGTCTCGGACTTTGACAAAGAGGACTCGGGATTTTATTTGGAGATCAGCCGAGACCACAAGTCTGAGAATATGACTGTTAAAACTCGTTGAGACCGACGCAGGTATTTTGTGGTGTTTATTAATTACTGTTTCAATAATTTAGAATGCCTTTAACTTACAGAAACCACACACTTACCGTCAGAATCACAAGACTTTCAACTTACCGTACATTATATTCATTCCTCTGTATGTGAAATTATTTCAGAGTAATTCCGTGCACAAAAACTAATTGCAAAGTAATTGCGTAAAAAGGCATCAATTATATTATTCGTTACGTAAACACACTGCGTTAGCGCTCGCGACTCTTATATGGAGCGCCATCATGCGCAATAATGTAGTTCTCTTCCAGAAAGGCCAAAAGCAGCTCATTTTATAGGTCAAGATGGTCAAGATAGGTCAAGAAAATATATTTTTTCATTTTTTTCAAAATGTAATAATAATTATTATTCTGTATCCAGATTGATACCAAAACTCTGTAAGACAATAAACCAGCGAGTTTGGTCTTGAGGAGTGTTCACTGTGGTTTGTTGGATAACTGCTCCCAGTGAAGTGACTTCCTCATTATAGATATGACGGAGAGAAATATTGAATGAACATCTTTAATGTTGCTTAGGCTTTGCATCTTCCACTCATTTGTCATGTGGTGTAAAACGTGCGTTGCTCCGGTCTCGGTCTCAACATATTCTAGTCTTGGTCTTGACATGGCCTCACCACGCCCTGGCCCTTTAGAGTCTTGGTCTTGTCTCTGTCTCGACACACTCTGGTCTGGGTCAGGACTCGGTCTCGGGTTAGGAGGTCCATTACAATTCTAATTGCGAATGGGAATGAATTTGTTGTACAAAGTGCAGACCTCTCGCTCTTCAGCTGGGAGAATCTCTTTCTCACGTCGTCTACGGTCACCTCGAAGAACTCGTCGGTCAGCTCCTCGTCATGCCCATGGCGTCGGGTGGTCGTGTCCAGGTGGTAAACCAGAGGCTCCCGCTCCACAGCCTGGAGGGATGAGCAGGAACGTGAATGTAAGCACAATGTGGCGACATTAGCTGTAAAAACTACGTGAATCAACCATACACTTTAATCAGCCTAAAACTAGGAGGCCACAGCATCGATCCAGAATGAGAACGTCACGCATATTGTGATTGTACTGTCTAGTTTTATCAAAAGAGAAGATATTTTTCATTTAAATGTCTGGGTGAGCTCAGGAAAAAAATGAAGCTGGATAATTATTTGCTTTTTGTGATACGGTTGTGTTAAATCAGCGTACGATAGTCTCGTATGCTTAATTTGTCATCAGGTAATATCAGAGCACGCACAAGCTCAGGAGTGAAATTTCTGGACAGAAAGAGTTTGACCCAAGCGCCCAGTGCCAGAGGGAGCCATGCTCTGGGCTGTTTAAAGTCTTGTTATGGAGGCTTGTGTATGAGCGTAAATGTGTGTGCGTACGCTGTCGTCTAGGCACCCAGCCACACCATTGCTATGACAACCTTGGTGCCCCTCTGTGCCAAGCTGGCATGGCTGCCAAGCCTCTCTCATCATCTCTCTTTTTCTTTCTCTCTTTTTTCCCCGGGCTCTGTCTGTTTTCCAAAACCGCCTCTCATCACTCAGTGTGGAAATTCAGTAAAACTCTGGTGCAGTAAAATCCTCGCAGACTACAAAAAAGACACATCAATAGATGTACAGACGTCTGCAAGGGAAAGGCGGACAGGCGGTGGGCTGGACGGACGGACGGACAGACAGACGGAAGGACACTTTCTTCTCTTTACCTCCAGATATTCCTCTCCGTCCTCCGTCTCCTTTGTTCTGTATTTGGCGCCGGCCGAACTCTGAAAACATACAAAAGAGAAAGAACATCAAAGGCTCCAAAAAGAGAAGACTGGAAAACCTCAGAAACGCCCATCGAAGAGTGGAGCAGGGGGCAAATGACAAGCCTGCGCCGTTCTATTCCAGTGAAGCTCTAGCGGACAGATTACAGCACGATGTGCGGATGAAAAAAGAAAAAAAAAAAAAAAGAAACGATCCGCGTGAAGGACGGGAGTAACGACGGGGCCTAAAAGGTGTCTGCTGAAGGACGGATTTGCGAGCTTGTGACACGTGCGTGAGCTGAAGATGGCGAGTGCATGCATTTGACGATATCTTCCTTCTGATCAGGGATGTCTGAATAGACACAACAGCCCCAAGTCTCATTTCCACCACAACAGTACATCAAAGCAATCACCAGCATTAAGAGCCTCAAAGAGGGAGAAAAACAGAACAAACAGCAAACATGTTAGCAATCAACCAGACGACCAGCACATAGCTGGCGCTTGTCAAACAAGACTGTGCTAATATTAGACAAAAGCGCAAAGCGAGGCCAAAAAAAAATCAGTAAACAAAAGCGAAAAAATCCACATTGTTAAGCTCATTTTTTCCTATTCAGTTTGAACCTCAAAGAGCGTCTTCGGTGAAAAATGACCAATTTTCGAGATGAATATGGGAAGAAAAAAAAATCTAAAATGATCAAAGCTGACACCTACCAAATTCATGCAGGTACCAATTACGAATGGTGTGCGAAAGCGAGCGAGAGGGCCGGAAAAGCGCTATTTTTAGCACTTTAATTTAAAAGGAAATCTTTCCCCCGGCACCCCACCGGCTCAATCTTGGCCGACGCTTGACCTAATCATCGTACCAGGGTGACACCGGGGTCATACATCTCAGAATGCCTGACGTGGTCTAAATTTAGGTTCAAGATCAACTACTGAACCCCTAATCTGGACTGATTTCGGAACATTCCAAGGTTCATTTTAAAAGCGCTCGAGCAACACTTTGCTTTGATGCCAGGTTTCCCCGACTCTCTGCCAGTGCGTAACCAAACGGCTTCCTTTATTGCCATTTTCACTTTTCATGATTCATCTTAATGGTTCATTATGATTTTAAATATTACTCTTTTGTATGTATTAACTCAATTTTCAGGGGCAAACCAAAAAGATCTTCAGTGTGGCTGAATAATAAATATTTGAAGTAAAAATAACGTACAGAGGCACCAGCAGCAATCCTCATACATCAACTGACAAATCACATCTTCGCACTGCAATATTATGCTACCTTAAATATACTAACCACCTTAAAAGGAAATGTAGTGATTATTTGTCATTGTGAACACACCACAAGACAGAACACAGTGCACCACAACCAAATGTGACCTCTGCATTTGACCCATCCGTGAAGGAGTAGTGGGCAGCTGACATGGGCAGTGCCCGGGGACAGTAACTTGCTCATGAGTACCCCAGTCCGGAATTCGAACCGGCCACCTTCCAATCGCAGAGCGAACTCCCTAAACGTTACACTACCAACTGCCCAAATTCATGGTCGTGTTGAGGCAAATATTTGGCAATTGGCCTAAATGATGGAGAACTGTGAAAATTGGACGGATTTGACCCCCAGCTATAGTTTTGAGTCTCACCTGGACTTCATGGCTAGGTTTGGACTTCTTGGCTCTGGGCGGGCCGCTGGAGAGTGGTGATAAAGAAGAGGAAGAGGCTGATGAAGACAACTCCTTTGGTCTGTCGTCTACAGACCCCCCAAGTCGCTGACCGCCGCCCGAGAAGGGCACGAAGTTACTGACTAAGTGGGCGTGGGACTGTTGGGACGTTCCGGGCTGCTCTTCGTCCCCCTGCGGCTCCTGCGGCGTCCGTTGATTGGCCTGCTGAGTTTTGGGCCGGACATCTTGGGGTTGATCTTGTGGCGGTTCCAATTTGTCCTCCAGCTTTTCCTTCTCTTTTTCAGGAACGGCCCGATTCGTAACGACTGAGTCTTCGCCGCTCGGAGCGGGAGAATCTAGAGATTCTGAGATACCTTCGGTCGACGCGGGTTTAGGTGGAAGTTTGTCAGAAGATGTCACACCCACTTTGTGGTGCTGAGGAGAGCGTGAAGATTTGGTCGCTGTAGCAACTGTCTCCATGGGCTCTCCAGGCTCAGGGACATTACCCCCTTTCAGCACATACCTGGGAGGTAAGAAGAGAATTTAATATCTTCGTTTAGAGGATAATCCTGACTAATCCCACTCCATATAAATAATCCTTATACCAGAACGTTGCATATTTAAACAAATATTTTAACTTTTTTAGATCTCAGCACCAACCACCAAAGCAAATTCCTTGTACGTGACAACATACTTGCCAATACATATAATTCTGATTCCAGCGATGTAAACAGGTGTCATTGATTCAAAATCTATTGATATCACAAAATCTGCTATGATACAATGTCTGATTTAAAAGTCACTTCAAAGTTCACATCAAATCACAAAGAAAATTAAAACTAAAGAACAAAAGAAAATAATTTGACATTGTTCATTCTTGAAGGATATTAAAATATGTATGTCTTCTGATCAACGTTTTAATTTAGGATCGATGATATCGACTCATTGATAATAAAATTGACGTGTGATGTATCATTTCACTCATAATAAAGCAATTTTATGCATGAGCATCATGATAACCCTGTAAGCATTCACATTTAAAACAGGCACGACTGACCTCACGATAGCACTGCCTCCAGTCAGACCCAAGGACCTCAGAGTGGTTTTCTTAAGGGCCTCCTCACCGCTGATCTACACCAGGCCACACACGCGCGCACACACGCACACACACGCACACGCACAAATATCGTTTCATCTTAATAAACACATCACTAGACAAGATGAGAGGGAAAGAATGAGAAGACGAAAGAGGAAAAAGTATGAGGCCCTACCTCATCTCTCATGTATACACAAACTGGTGTAGGTCCTGGCACTCGCAGCTCAGATATCCTGTTAACAGAAGCAATATCATCAAAACACGCACACACACAAAGTTGCTTTATTCTATTTTTGGAACAACACAATTTCTTTTTGATCAAGTCATATTTCTTTCATTTATTTCTACTTACAGTTAAGATACTTAGTTCAGTGAACTGAATGAATAATCTTATAACTCTAACAACTAAGGCTCGACCGATTATCAGCCAGGTTGATTATCGAGGGCTGATATTAGGCATTTTGCCGATTATCGGTATCGGCGTTGAATTTTGACCATCACCGATATTACGTAATTACAAGCTGCGCTACTGTGGCTCCACTGCCGTCTCTTCTCTCTGTGCGGTTTGCTCTCGACTCGCTGCTTTATTTGCTGTCCCGCCCACAACAGTCTCTGCTTGGCTATGTGTCACACGAGTACTGGCCAATCAATGCTGAAGCCTTGTTATCACTCACATGAGTGTGAAGTTCCGAGAAGCAAAAGAGGAAAGAGGAGCTTAGTGTTTGTAAAATTCAAAATTTTGACAGATTTTTGCATATCAACTATCGACCCCATTAACTAGCAATGATAGGTATTGATATCGGCTCTGAAAAACCAATATCGGTTGACCTCTACGGATAACTCATAAAAGTTAGTTAAAATATATTTAAGTTATTAAGTTGAAGTAAATGAAAGATGTCCACAAGACTTACTGATCAAATTATTTCCTTAAATATAAAACCTCATTAATTTCTTCATCCAAACTACATCTTAAGGTTCGCCACCGTTAATTACTTTCCAAATCATAAAAATAAGTGCGCGTCATATGCAATTTTCACGCATACTGACACCTACACTAACACAATGACTAACGCAAGGTTGGCCACGACTCGGCCTTGAGAAAGTGACAGTTATTCTGTTTGTGTATGTATCACATTTCTGGACGCCTTTATGAGTAAGTTGGTGAGTAAGACTGACTGTCAACAAGCATGTGTGTGTTCGAGCCTTCACGTGTGTGTCCTGCACTGCTCTCGTCTCATTACTCCACTCATAAAGGCACGTATCAAAGGAAACAGTTCACATAAATTCTTTCCGCTTTCTTCAACGTGTTCCAGAATTCTGATTCTGGACGCTTCCATGGAAAAAGGAGAAGAAGCAAAAAAAAAAAAGTAGTAGTAGTTGTGATGATGTCACAATGATGAGAAGCAGGCCGACGGAGAACAGAACAGATGGGACGACAGCCAGTCGGCTATGGCCAGAACCAGCGAGTGAGCAAGTGAGCGAGGGGGCTTCGAAACAGGTGCCAGACGAAGAGGCGGTGAGGGTGTGGCCTGCTGAGAATGAGGGGTGTGGCGAGGGGAAGAGTGGAGCGGTTGGAATAGAAAACGGACAGAGTATTCGGCAAACACACAGTTCACACAAATCCCGGCCACATAAGGAAAAGCCAAAGAGCTTGGTACGACAAGGTTGCTGTAAACTGACGGCTTTCAGAGGCAGAGACCGACAGGAAACTTTACATTAAACTGGGGCTGGGCGATATGATCTCAAATCAATATCGCGATTATTTCATCATTTTACCTCGATTCTGATTAATGAATGTTTGTATTATGGTTATTTTGGCCCCAATAGTGCTTTAGGCCACGTCCACACGTACACGGGTATTTCTGAAAACAAGAGGTTTTTCTATGCGTTTTTGAAAACTTCACTCCAAACTTGGAGATTTTTGAAAACTCTGTTTCTGCGTTTAGGTGTGGACAAGAAAAACAAAGATTTTGAAAAATGGACCGTTTCACATCACACTGTGCGACACTCATATGACATCACAGTTTGCACCGTGTCTACATCAGGTTTTCATCTACAATGCAAGGCGTGCTTTTGACAGCGGTTTTTGCGACTGAGTGTGGACGGAGATATTTTTGAAAACGTGCTCTTGTGGACCCGATTTAAAAAAAAATAAAAATGAAAATCTCCGTTTTCAGAAATACCCGTGTACGTGTGGACATGGCCTTAATGAGGTCTGTAGTGTAAACATGCTCAACTACCAAAGCTGGGATATTTTTTCCCTAATGAAAGAGTGGATCTAATTTTCATGATTTTAACATAGTTAAATGAACCACACACATAATGGTACAGTGCAAGACAAGGGGACAGTACAAGAACACTCACTGGAGAAACAGAATACAAGTAAAAATAACCGTCATGGGCAAGATTACACCGATTAGAGGTTCATTTTCAATTAATCGCCCTACATTACACATACAGTATTATCAAAGATTTGTTAACAAATATGACATCTAAAAACGGGCACAAAAACACAAACCTTGCTTCCGGAAAGTGAGTGAGTAGTTCCCACAAGTTCTGGCTGCTCGAGAAAGAGCTCTGGAGACGAGATCCGTCCTCCAACTGGAGTGCAATGCGGACCTGAACAGGAGAAACGCATCATAAGAACTTAAAATATCAGATCTTAAGATCACAACTGAAGAGTTTGGAGCGATTTATGGAATCATAACAGTAGCCCGGAGATCACATAAGGTCTGAGACGGAGGGTTGGCAATTACAACTTTTCCACTGGGTGCTGATGCAAAAAATTGTTCCGGTTTCACAAACTTAGCTCCAAACCAGTATCTAGATTTTGCTGGTTCAGACCCAAGAACTCATGAGGTCATAAGAGGTGGACTAATACTGTGTTAGCATTTGAACTAAGACTAGTAAAGACTGCTGTTAACCGGGATATTTTAATTGATGTTAAAGTTGTTCACTTTCAACAGTGAAATGAGGCAGAATGAGCAGCAATTGGACATAAATAAAGCTGGGCTCTTAGGTCAGTAGAAATGTGAACCGGTTCTCAATGATTCCCAGCTTCAGCACCATCTGAGCTTAAGTGTAACTGTAAAGGGGTAAGACTGATCACAAAGTAAAACTGCAGAATTTGCACAAATCTACCTCTATTTTTTTTTTACCTGGATGTTATTTAAAGCTCGAGAAAACAGGCACCTCAGAAGACTTATGAAACAAGAGCATGCACATTATTCATAAAATTAAAGTAGCAGTAACCCACGAGGAAACTGTCTACAAGATCAACAGTTCTAAGTCAAGGCTTTTAGTATATACAGCATCAATAAAATAAGAAAAGTCGGCACCGCATGAAAGGAGAGGACAGACATAAAAGCTGGCCAGAGAATAAAGGCCTGTGTTTGTGTGTAGTCTGGGGATTATTCCAAAAAGCAGGATTTCTCGGTTAACCATATTAACTTAAGATGAATGCCAAGACTAGGAGACATGAAGTATATTCGCACTGGATAACTCTGAGGTTTATCTTAATATATCTGGCTTACTGAGAAATCCAGATTTCTGTGTTCTGCTGTAATAATGCAAACAATGTTGTTTTTTTTGTATTTAATCCATTAAACCGCAACTCTTTATAATCTGTTTAATGTGGGCAATTCATTGCATATTTTTATTACTATCCGCAACAGAATTTGTATATATCATTATTAATTTTATTTATTTTTGAACACTATACCACTTTTAAAGCTATTCTGCTATCATTCATTATCACTTGTTTGCTCAGCACACTTATACAGCAAGATTTTCCTCATCTTATAGACAGACTTGTGCATTTTCACAAGAAAATATGACGAGGCTGGAACTCAAGTGGCCTTAACGTAACCTGTGTGTGACTGTTCCCACCAAACATGATTGCTCCAGACAGAGATGACCAGAAAGAAGGAGTGAGGAAAACCAGGCTTTTGTCCGCTTTCATCCTCCATCCCAACAACAAACGAGAAGACGGACTCTCACGACGCTTCCCCTTCACCCTACACCCCACTTTTCCTCATAAACACATTCTTCTGCATCAGTAAAGCAGACCTTTCGGCAGGTGCTTGCCACGGTTGGGATGAACACATGTTTTAGACACGGAGCGCCAACCTGACAGCTATGTTATAACAATCGGTGTTACATGTTTGGCTGTGGGTGGCCCACTCGGCACACATGGATGACAGAGGGCAGGGAAGGCCTGTGGCGGGTTGATGACGTTACTGACCCTTGTCTTTGTGCTGACCTGATTTTTGTCGCAGATTGTGTTTGCAATTGCTCCCTAGGTTGGGAACTGAAAGATATTTTGGGGGGAATGCATCTACAACAAACACCACCACATTGCCTCAATTATGCGTCACACATCAGGACAAAGAAACCAAGAGGAAAACAACCATCTGAGAAAAGACAAAGAGACCGATGAGACATTGATTAATGGGAGACACAACTTCCATCACCTACGACAGCTTCGTCCTGCACGGTTGCATTTGGCCTCTAAAAGTAATAGTTTGGTTGAAAACTTTTAAAAACCTTAAAAAAGGCAAAGAAAAATAACTACCCACAATCAAAAAAGGCTTCTGTCCTGCCTTGAAATAATTAGTTTCCTCTACAAACAAGCCATCATCTGCAACCAATATGAGGCCTCGTCAGAAAAGGAGGAACCTGCTTGGCAGATGTGTCCAGCCGAGATTCCAGCTTCAGTCCACTTCAGAGATGGCACCGGGTGACGGAGCCCAGACGCCACCCAGCTCCTTCGCCAAACTGCTTTGAGGCGGCTGGCGGAGGCGAGCGGCGGCCCGGCGGGGACTGACGACTTTAAAGGACGAAACAGCCATGTTAACACCTAGCCAGGTCTGGCCACATGGCCTCATAATGGGGACACCTAATTACACCGGCACACAAACAGAAAGTGGAAATTACCAGCGTGGGAGGGAAGGTGGAGGAGTGAGGGAAGGGAAGGGAGAAAGTGTTTGGGATAAGGGTGTGTGTGTGTGTGTGAGTGAGGGGAGGAAAAATGCACTTAAATGTTCAAAGGAAAGGAATAAATGTTTTGGAACAGGGAATCAAAAAAAGGCACTGATTATTTTTATGACCCTTGCTGTAGCAATAAAGTGGGAGCACACGTTGTGTTCTGGACACCGGAATGGTGAAGTAATCTGCCATACCACACCACGGAGCTTAAGCACTTTCTCTCACGAATCAGCCCCAAATTACTGGACACAAAAGCACTCAAAAAGCGGATGATTTATGGCAGGACGACGCCCCATGTGGTGAAGCGAAGCAAAGTCACTTTACAGTAAATGCACACATCTGAAGCGCTGGAGAGTGTGAGCCAAGTGCTTTCGAGGATGTGGTCTTTGAAAATTAGCAGCGGTTCAGCCCAATAAATTTTCCCCAACCTCGTAGGGACTGGGAATACAACTGACTTTTAAATCACTAAATTAGAGGGATTTGTCCAAACTGTACTTATGCCAGATGCTTTCTTAAAGCAAAAACCCCAAAAACATCACACAACTAGATCTTACTATAAAAGTAGTTAACATGCCACTGTTCATTTTGTCAGTCAAATTTTGTTCATGGAGTCAAAGCTGGGTTAAGAAAACACAAATATAACACAAGCAGACCAGAAACAATACTCAAGTTTTTTGATAAAATGAATGTCAAAACACGGCCACCACACTAATGTCAAATTTATGTTTCAATCTCAGTATGAATCTCATGTTATTAAAGACGACATTCTTACCTGGGTCAGCTCCTCCGTTACGTTTTATCAAAATATTGTGGCCATTATCCTTCTTACATATTATGGGAAAATATGGATTGAGGAAAAGCTCATCAGCCCAGCCAATTCTACAACTGTTAAGGTGCATAAACCCACCGGGCTCTCTGTCCCTCCCCGCTGCCGGGCACTTGGCACAACTTCCAGCTTGGCATTATTCGGCAGACTGGCAAACCTCCACTGCAGCGTCAGGTCCAGCACATTCCTCTGAAACCTGCAAATAAAAGAGACGGGCTTAAATGTCAAATACAAAAAGAGCCATACAAGACTTTTAAAAGGATGTACTGTGTCTCAAACAAACCTGGCAATAAAAAAATAATAGGTAACTTAGAGAAAACGGACAGATAAAAGACATATATATGCACATAACACGTTTACTCCTTATTTACATATCAACGTATTAAGTCACTGATAGTTCTGTAAACCATCACAAACGGACCGTGGCCAGGCAGAAATTAGCCACAATTACGAATCATTTTTGACACGCTAGTTTAGCAAATTAGCTAAAACACTTACTTCAGTCCGTGGTCGTCGGGATTATATCCATGTTTCTTACACACTTCTTCGAGAACCTTCGAATTTAAAGTGACAAATTTTTAGTCTATCAGTTTTGACGTTCCCTTTGCCAGAAACAAAACTAGCTGAAAGCGCCGAGCTAACGTTAACGCAGCTAAAACACTCACTCTGTCTGACAACACGATAACACAACAACACGGCTGCTCGTTAAAAAGCAACCGAGTCTCAGTATTTATACTGGTCGCATTTCGTAAAGAATATTTACCTGAAGAAGAGGTGTACTCGGGGAAACTTTTACGGTTTGCCTTCGTCCATTTGGAGCAAGAACTGACACCGCAGTGCTGCTGGCTGCCATTGCAATGTGACGTCATTTGTGTTTGTTTGAAGCAACTTTATTGACAATCAAAACTACAAGATGTACGAATCTGCAATGTAAATATTTTTTAATCGTTTATTTATTTCTTTATGTTTGTTGTGTTTCACACGATTTAATTATCATAAATATAAAATACCATTATTTACTTTTCAGACCAAAAAACTGATTTGTCTTGATTCTTACAGATTCAATCTAGCAGTACTATTAGCATTGTATTAGCGTTAAAATATTTTCCAGACAAACGTCTGTTTTCGTTTTCTGTTCGATTGAAACTGTAAGTCGTAGAATATTATGTGTATTATAATGAAGAACATGGCATTATTTAAGCATTTAAATACTTTTCAGATCAAATGCATGTTTTAGCTTGCCGTGTTTTTTTGCCACAGATTTAATTTAATGTAATGAGTACTAAATACAATTCTTATAGCATCCAAATACATTTCAGACTAACATACTGTGTTGGCGGTTCGTTTAAGTGGATATACTTCATTTCAATTTATTTATAAACTTTTTATCTTAAAATTCATGCACCTTTAAAAATAAATGCTGTGTGTCGGCTGTTTTCATTTATTATTTTGTTGTTTTTTTTCTGGCCGGATTCTAATTAAATCGCTAATTACTCGTCTGTTACTTAATCACTAAAACGTCTGCTTTGCAAAACAATAAAAGCGAAAACACGAAACGATCGTGCGATTAAAGTGGGTCCCACGAGGTTACGCACGCGAGATCAAAGGCACGTGCTCCACATCCTCCGCTTCCCTGCGCTCAAGCCGGTACCGTTTTGCGCGCGTAGCGTGTCCAATGCACAAAATGAAAGTTAAACACTGTAGGCGACTCCCTCTGTCTCCGAAAAGTCCACATTACTCCAGCACATCTTGAAGAGGAAGGCGCTTTGTAATGCTTTCTCTTTTTTTGAAAAGGCATCTCAACAAATATATTAACCCTTGAAACGACTCTAGGTGGCTCTTGCACCTGTTTCTGATGATTCGATCCTTGCCCTGTCCCTTCTGTGAAAGCGATCCTCTACTAAATCCCTTTGATCTAACAAGATCAAAAAGCCCAAAATAAGTGGATTGGAAGCCTGAACTAATCAAAAGTAGCACCGAGTGGGGGCGAGGGGCGTGTGAACCTGTTGAAGGTGAAACGCTTTTCGTGGTTCGAGATTTTTAGTCTGTTTACATCGACCTGGAACGGGCATAAACTGGTTCTGGTGAAAGTGCTCATGTTATTTACATCGTTGCTGTGTTCTGTGCACCTTACAGATGAGTTTATACTCACATCAGAGTAGTTCTTGTTCACTAAACGCATTTGCATTACACAGCAGAAATCTCAACCCCAGTCTGCTCTCCTTCAGAACTCTCTGGACTCCAAATACGTCGAATCAAAATCTGCACAGACTCATCGGTAAATATAAAACTCCCCAGTCACTTCAGACTCTGTATTACTTTTTAAAATCAGTGTAGTGTAACATTAATGATCCGATTTAGACTGACTTGCGGGACGTAAAACCCTTAATTGGTTTAAGTTATATTCTTCTGAATATTCTTTTGTTACGTCATTTAAATAAAGTGATAGCATTAACCTAAAATACTTAGCGAATATGGAATAAAAAACCCTATAAACGGCAGCGCTGAGCATATTGCAAAAGTCTGAATGTCTCGATTATATAGATAACTTAATTGGAAAGTCAAAACTCCACTGATATGAGCTATCAGCTTAACAGATGTGGCTTAAATGGGGTTGCTTACTGTAAATACAAACACAATCAGACAGGTTATTAGAAATCTTTTTGTATGTGCATATGTAAAGTGTAACGTAGAGATAGGCTGAAACCTTTAGGCCCTATGTATTTTTGTGTGAATACTTGTGTGAAAACAAGGTCTACAAGAAGCTGAATTATTTAGTTTGGCCTAACAAACACTACAATCACCCGTATAGTCTAAGTACAGACTCACTCTCTCTCTCTCTCCCTCTCCCTCTCTCTGTGCGTGTGTGTGTGTGTGTGTGTGTTTGGGGAGGCAGCCACAGAGGCATCCCTTTGAAGACCTCTGGAATGAATTCCGTCGGTCGTGCGGGTGTGACTCTATCACGAGGCTTTTCCTCTGTCAGGTTAAGGCTGACAACGTGTGTTTGGAACGGAATATGGAGCACAACCGAGGAAGTGTTCTGTAAACAACAAAAATGTGAAAACATAAACAACGTGGCTGAAAGAACTTGGGGCTACGTTTGCAAAGCGGTTTAATCTAAAGAGATAGCATCCGTAAGCAGCCGATTAAAAACAGATTATAATGGGGATATCGCAGGGTCTTTGCATCAAAAAGTGCAATGTCTAAATATTTAAAAGCTAACAAAATGCGAATCCAAACATTTAAGGTGGCGTGGAGAGTGTGCTCATTCATGTAGTGACCAAATAAAACGGAGGCCTGCGGGTTATTTGTGTTTCTAAACAGAAATACATGTGCTGGTGCCCATCAAAGTAAAGATAAGAAACACAATCGGTTTACCCGCTGAATGCAGCCAAAATAACTCACCTGATTGGTTGAATTCGCCTCGCGCAGGCAGATTCA
The DNA here is from genome assembly GCA_032718565.1 of Distichodus sexfasciatus. Taxonomy (NCBI): domain Eukaryota; kingdom Metazoa; phylum Chordata; class Actinopteri; order Characiformes; family Distichodontidae; genus Distichodus; species Distichodus sexfasciatus. The sequence goes on from JAVGVS010000013.1 coordinate 4,759,761, forward strand.
CGCAGCGCGCACTCGCCAAGGTGTGAATAGTGATAAGCGACGTGCTTACACCTTTGCAATATAGTCTTTACATTGCAGTTTAATGTTATTTGCGTATCAATTCCACAGGAAAGAACCAAACTGGAGTTGCAGTCTTGAATGCGGTAATCATTCACACTTAAAACACAAGCCGGTTTTTTTTTCTGTGCACCTTTTACCCTCCCGCTTACTGAAAGCCATGAGGGTGAAAGGGGGCCGCTTTCGCCGCGGGGAGATCGCCGTTGTCTGAATAAACAAACAGTTCCGTCCAAACTATCAGTGAGGAAATAAAACTTCAAACGCTCCCCTGACGGCCCTTTTGAGAACCCGTGTTTGCCTAACCTCTGAAAGCAAAGTGTATCGCAAAACGGAAGTTATTTAGGAAAACGGGGTCTTATTTGAACGTCGCTGTATGTTTTTCTAGACCATTCAAAACGTCTCTCAGTTTGTTTTTGGTGTATTTGATTATTAATTCGCAAGAACAACATACTTTTTAAACCCTGGGGGCTTTGGAGAGCTCAGTGACGCACTGACCTGGCTGCCTTTACATCGTATCTGGCCTACTGGCCAAGTTAATGAGTGTTGTGATACGTTTCTTTGCATGCTGTTGTAAATCCTACACGTGACTTTAAAGCATAGGTGTGTTGGAACTATTCAAGCATATTCCCGAAAAGAATGTTCACTCTTCGTCTGCATGAATTGTTCGAGGTCATTTTAATGCGTTCAGAATGGTATTTTTTTATGTCTTGGAGCTCATTTATTCTCTCTCTTCTTTAAAAAAAACATATGACAGCTAGTAAGACACCGGAGATCAAAGAAACCGCCGTGTGGGCATCGTTTTCAATAAACTCTTAGAGAAAACGTGTGTGCCAGCGAGCCACGCCCACCGCGACCAGCCCACTACGCTGATTGGCTGAGGAGACGGAGCCGGACGAAAAGTTTGAATAAAATCCCCGGTGCTTGATGCGTGAAAATCATGAAACCTCGATTTGACATGGACGAGAGAAGGGAGGCGAGGAAAAAAAGCATATGCGCAATGAATTAAACAGTTGTTGAGGGCAATTAACTACTTGCAGTCTAATTTTAGTGCTTGATGTTACATGACGGCTCCTTAAAAAACTATTTCGGGATACGTTGTAGTGTCTCACAAATTAGGTTAGAGCTGAAACTTTAGCGTTTATTATTACTGATTGAGGTGGATTTTTGTTTTGTGAAACAGACACATAGAGCACTTCAATCTGGAAGATATCACAAAGTAATTACACAGCACCTCTCAGGTTTTTTTTATTGGGGGAAATTTAATTAAAAAAAAAACAAACCTGTTGTACTCAGGGAAGGTTATATGTCAAGCAGGTTTGCGTTGTTCCGTTTGGCGATGGGAAGCCGGTATGCTCCAGCGAGGATACGGGTTCTAGCGTGGTTCCTCTTTGTGGTTCTCCTTCTGGCGAACGCCTCCGACGCCCGGAAGGTCCGCGGGAGCCGGACGCAGCCCCGCCGGTCACAGCCGCCTCCCTCGTACCGGGACCGGACAGAGAGTTTTCCTTTGGACTTCACGGCAGTGGAGGGCAACATGGACAACTTCATGACCCAGGTGAAGAATTTAGCCCAGTCTCTGTACCCGTGCTCGGCGCAAAAGTTGGACCACGACATGAAGCTGCACTTTCTGGAGAACTCCTCAGTCACCTGTAACGACGGAACACCTGCTGGGTAAGATTCAAGATTCTTTTAATTTGTCACATACTTTTACATTCACAACATTTAGCAGATGCTTTTATCCAGAGCGACGTAAATCACTGCTTTATTGTCCACATCTGTTCTTGAAACCTGCAAAGCTAGACTTAAATCAACAGCTGCTGTTCAACTAAGTTGAAGCCAGATAAGTTACACACCTTGACAAACGTGTCAAAGGAAAAGTCAAAAGTGAATGCACAGACAACGAGAATACATGCATGAAATATATAGTTTGCACTGTACAAGTTATATGAAAGAAGTTAAGCAAATTCATCAAAGAAAATTAAAGATACAAATGTAAGCATTATAGTAAAACACCCCCATAAAGGTAAGTTATCGTTAAATTTCCGGTCAAACTTTAGATAAATTTCACAATCAAGCACCACTTCTCAGCACTGCGGCTGATCCAAACTTCCCTGCGCTCATCTAAAGTTTACCTCCTAAAATCTAAGTAAAACTCCATTTCAGCATACCATTATTTTAGGAAAATGTCAAGTTTTAGAAATGAAATGCCACTTGAGTTTGCCACCTATGTTAATCAAGCTGTTAAAATAGTTTTGAGCAGGTGTCATGCTGCCTTTTTAAGCTTTTTGTTCTCAGATTACTGTGTCTATCTTTCTTTTAAGCCCAATTCTGGCAAGTTCTGTTATTTCTATACAGACCATGAGTTGTAAAGTAGAAATATGAAGGCCAAAATTAAGTTCAGTCACTACAAATGTGGAGCGTTTTTGGAGCTGTCCATTCAGTGTCAAGAGGATTAATTCTGCTTTAATAATGAGTCAGGGACAGGAGTTCCTCACATTCCCAGACTAAGGATGACTGAAAGGAAGCGAGCAGCGTGTGAAGTGTGCTCAGTTTGGCATCACCTTCAACCACAAGTTTTTCCCTTCTTTTTTTTTTTGGAAAGAGAAATTATTTTTTCTTATTTATGAACCTCAGTCTTTACTTTCACACTTTTGAACTGTCTGTTGTGCAGTGTGGACAGATTAAGATACTTGGGTAGAGCTGGGCGACATGAAGTCAAATACGTTTCACGATTATGAACTTTTACCTCAATTACGATGATGAATTGCTTTATACAGTTTTTAGCTGCAAAGGGAAAAGCCTGTGACTAAACACAACGGTAATTTTAGAGGAAACAGTTTATGAACTCGTGAATTGGGGAATTGAATGAATATGTCACTGAGAGGTTCTGAATTTTGGCTTCCACATTTGTGGAATGTTCTTAATTGCCCAAACTAATTTAGATTTAAAGAAATAAAACATGCAGTTTTACATTCAGTTAGCCACTCTCAGAAGCAACTAAGAAGAAATGAGTTTGGGCTGCACCTGACTAGACTGTGGAATTGAGCGGGAATATTGGACTGTTACTTTTACGCCCTTTAACAGACATTAGTCTCCTGAGAGACTCATATTTCCTAATTAAAGGGACAATCTCACTGGAGCAATTTGGGGTTAAGGGTTTTGCTCAGGGGCTAAATGGTAGTAAGACAAGTGCTTGAAGCAGAGCTGGATTTGAACCTACGAGCTCCTGATCTCTATCTTACCGCTAGACCACCACCTCCACCCAATCCGTGATGTAACTTCTCAAATCTGGGCTTAGTATTTGGAATACTGTATATGGAGGAGATTATCAAGCCATTAGTAATGTTATCTGTTTTTAGCAGAGTGTAAAAGCCGTGCTAAAGCGTACTGTGTGAGTCATGCTGTTGCCTTACATGTAAGAGGTCTACCGTTTACTCACCAAGGCCAGAGACACATCAAAGAGATTCCACCACAGGAGACGAAGCACTTTATGTGAGGCAAAAACTCCAGTTCCTCTGTCTGGCTGCCATACTGAGCATGAAACACACACTGACACCCACACACACACACATGCACACACACTCACACACAAATACAAACATGGAAGCACTGCACATTTTTACATTCTCTTCTGAGCTCACACACACACGCATTGAAACACGCATACACAGCTGTCTGGTGAACATAATCAATGATCAAAGAGAGCTTTTGGTCTCTGTATGAAGACCATAGATGTATATGTGAGGATATCTGAGAATGTAAGCTCACTGTTTGAACTCGGCAACACAGACGGACACTTTCTCCCTCCCTCTTCCCTCCTTCTTTCACTCCCGCCATCCATCTCCATCCCTCTCATCCCCGAGATGAAACGATTCACCCTCTCTCTCATCTCTGGAGCAATGTGTGTCTGATGGCTTTATTCTGGAGGGTTTTCCTTCTGCTTGATCTCGGTGATAAAACAAGGTGATTGAAAGAGTGAGGGACAGAGAGAGAGAGGAAGGGAGGGAGGGAAAGAGAAAGTGAAATGGAAAGAGGGTGACAAAGGAGACTGGAGTGGGGAGAGAGAGAGAGAGAAAGAGAAGGACAGACCCAAATAGAATGGCAGCAAGATAGAAGATATTGCAATCATTGTTGACTGTAGAAGAGAAAGAGAGAGAGTGTGGATGAGTGAATAAATGGCCAATACTGGTGTGGACAGGCCGTTCTGGTCTGTGGTTTAGTAGCAGCTGTTGGGCACCGAGACAGACTGACCTTCTAACACAGAACACATGGTCTACTAGCTTGCTGAATATTATGCCAAAATGTTATGCCGCTACACTGGCAGCTGCAGGCGCTGTCAGGAGAGTGAAAAATGTGGAGTGTGATCGATAAGCATATAACGTCAGAGAGGGACAGTGTGAGAACAAGTACAGTATGTTTACTGTGAGTGTGTGTTTGTTAGGGCTGCACGATGTATTGTTTAAGCATTGTCATTGTGATAAGTGTATATGTTATAGTTACATCACAAGATGTTCAATGTCAAGGTAGAGAAATAAAATCAAACATTTCACGCTTCATCTTTTTTGCTATTTGATACATTAGGAAAATTCACCCGCTTCTTTTTTTTCATGACTGATCTACAAGAGAAACCTGTCTGATACAACATTGTTTATACAGATTTAGGGTCTAGAATAAGGGTTATTTAGGGAATTGGTTGGAAAAAATATTACACAATATATTCCAGTGTAAATATTCTGCAGCCCAAGTGTGTGTGTACATATGTGTATATTTGAATATGCTTCCATGTCCATCAACCTCCTGTTCTCGAGCTTTCCCTCCCGCCGACACATGACCCACATGTACTTGGTCCGGTCAGACACAGTGAGCATTCTGTCTCCTCTCAGAAGCCCCAAATCCATAAATTATGAAATTCCTTACTGTGAAGTCATTATGGAGGAATGAGGCCAACATTCCACAGCTTTACAGTGAAGTGGGGAGCTACCTATGAAGCGGCGGTCGTGTGATGCGAACCAACAGTGGCATGAATGCTCTTCTCATCCTGTCAAGCAAGCTGACGGTGGAGGCTTCAACCGCAGAATAATTTGCTAGGATTTGTGTGATTCTACAGATTGTCTCAATTCTCTTTTTGTGTTTGGATCTAGCGAATGACGACTACTTACATTCATCGGATTTGAGATCCCTTGTCTTGAGATGTTCACTTCACTTTTCTCATTCACAGTCAAACTTGTAAATCCCTAGAAAGTGGGCTGGAGTTTATGGAAGATGTAAAATCTGTCCAAAACGGTTGACACTCGTGGCTCTTCTGGTTTAGGAGCACACTCCAGTTTCACTGTTATGTTTCGCCACCTCCAACACTTGGGCTTCTTCTTCTTCGTCTTGTGGTTTCTCCCTAAAGAGGGCATCACAGCGGATCAGCTGCCTTGTTGTCTACATTTTGAACTGGCAAAAGGTTTAGTCCCGTCTACGTCGCTGTTTCAGGGGGATTTTTAAAAGAAGAAAGTCGAGGCTCAGTTTTAATGACCTGTAGGAATCCGTTTTTCGTGAACTCGGTGCAGAAGTATCCACAAAGACAAACCACAGGTAAACACTTTGGACAGCCGGATTACTGCCTCCACAGAAAAACACACCAAACTACAAATTGGCCAGCAGGTTGGCGTTAAACTGTGTCAAACGAACGCCAGTGTAACGCCTCACTGTCAATCAAGCGCAGCAACAAAAACGTGCAGGACCTTCTTCGTAGTACGTTCATTTATCCAAGATTCATACGCTCATGTGGATGGAGCCTAACGCTTGAACAAGACCCATAATCCTTTACTATTTAAGGGTGATGTTTGAGAAGTTCATTCTCACTGTCAGCTGTTCCTCCTCCTTTATCTCTCTTTAAGGTTAGGGTTTGTGTCGCATCTTTACCTTCAGTAGAATGGTTCAGTGCGGCTCCGAATCCAGGTCTAGATAAAACTGATCCAGCAGATTCTCAGCAAAAATTGGATCCAAACTTTAAAAAATTGATTGATCTAAATGAGGTTTTTGGGAAGCAGCGGTTAGCGTGGTAGATTTGTTGCAGGATGGGGTAGCCCCACTATGGCCATTAGATGACTGCTGAATGAAAACTAAAGTTAGTATTAGTCATGACTGACACCAGATCGTTTTTTCAGGTGCGGTGTAACCCAGGTTCAGAACGCCATGCTATCATGCCAAGCATTTGTTGTGTAAAAATAAGAACGTTTCTTTAAGAACGCCAACACTCTGGCTTCTTTTTCCCCTCTCTCAGATCTCATAAATGCACTCCACCGCTCCCAAAACAAGCCAAACATGTGTTTACTAGCGTCAAAAAACGCCTGACGCACAACACGAGGCCTGCCGTGCACTTTTCAAAGTTTCTTTTTCTTTCTAGAAAGGAACTGACAAAAGCAAGGGAACGGAGCGGCCGGGTGGTTTGCACGCATCAAGTCAGCTGGGCGATTGAGCATAATTGTCTGTTGCAAAGCGTAGTACGCTAATTCAATAATTAATAATAGTTTTCAGAACTCTTTGAAACGGGCTCCAAGCAAAACGAGAGGAGAGCGAGCGCTTTAGCCGTGAAATCAAAGCCAAATGTTTCAATTTGCTGATCAAAGGCGGACGTTTGAGCACCGTTTTTTTTTCCTTCTTCTTCTTTTTGTGTCGAGGCGAGTAACGTGAAGCGAGCTGGCAGCTTTCAGCTTATGAGGAGCTGTCTGGATTCAACATGATGGGCAGGAGGGACGTGCGGGGAAAAGAATCAGTTGTTGCCTTACAGCTGGTCCAGGAAAAGTGCTTGAGTGAAGACGTTTACCTTTGTCTGTCTCGAGTAAAGCCTTTAGAAGTAGAGCTCGACCGATATCGATACCGATTATTGCTAGTTAACGGGGATGAAAAACCCTTCAAAAAACTTTAATCTTACAAACACCAACACAACGCTCTTTGTTTTTATAAACACTTCATTGTTTATAAATACTCAGGCTTCTTACATTATTTTAATTTAACTTTAAATAATATTAGCCATTTTAGTAGCTAGTAAAACTTGAATTTGAAGCTTAAACATTTTAGTGTTCCAAATTAAGCAGCAGGTTGTAGTGAAGAAAGCATAGCGGCTCAGCGTGCTCTCCATTTAACCTAGATCTTGTGTGACATAAAGCCAAAATGAAATACTGTCAATCGGCAAAATCCCTAATATCGACCCGGCCGATAATCGGTAAGCACTCTTATCTTCATGGTTTTAGTTTAAGCTATCAAAAGAGATATTAAGACGATGTCTGGAGCTTTTGTTTTGGTAAGTGTGAGGGCGTATCGTGCACGAGATGGCGCAGCTCTTGGACTGCAACAGAGTTGACTTCTGGAGTAACCGTGAGATCTTTTGGTGTGTGCTCCTCCTCAAGGGAACGACTTCAGAGCGTATGCGATTCAGCATCATTTCACCTGTTTTGTGTCAGAATTACAGTTAATTCCTCATGTTCTTGGCCCACACACAAAGACAGAGAAAGATGCTTAGATGGGGGGAAAAAAAGCAACTTTCTCTTGGTGGTCCTCAGCAGTCTGGGATGACGTTGCAGTTGCAGGCGCATGGTGATCTCAGCGTTAACAGACAGACTCAGGCTTCAAACAGTGCACCAGCGCGTTAAATCGTTTTTTTGAACATGTTGACGGAGCCTCAGATACTCGGAAACTCTTACAGGGACCTTTTACTTTCCCTAAGAGAACCTCTGTTAAAGATCTTAAGATCTCTTTAGAGAAAACAGACTTCTTCTCGACAGCCAGAGTGGGTTGTAAACGGTGGTGTGACACTTCATCAAACTAAACGTGCACACCCTAAATGATGTGATTTTTGCAGCAGGACGTTCAACACACGAGACGGTGAATCTACTGCTGCGTCGAAGCACTTTTCGTTGAACCAATCAACAAATTGGCCAAAATGTCGTAGCCGACCTCCCAAACAAATGCTGGACACTTACAAACCCAATCAGCAATTGTGAACATTGGGTTAAGTGATGAGAAACGGCGCTCATCATGTTCCATTTTTATACTATAGGTACTACATAAAGGAGTCCAAGGGAAGCAGGAGGTGGCTGGTGTTCTTGGAGGGTGAGTATATAAATTTCCACGACAACCGTTCTAAAGTTCTTCTTCGCGTCAAGATGTGTTGCTTTAGGGTTACGTCGCATCAACGTTTGCTGTGCTTTCGCAGGTGGATGGTACTGCTTCAGCAAACAGAACTGTGACAGCAGGTATGACACCATGAGGAGGCTGATGAGCTCCACCAGGTGGCCACAAACTCGGACAGGTAAGATCTGCCGTTTCTCATTCTCAATCAAGTACAGTGCCATTTTTGACGCATGGATCTATGTTCGACCTTTGAGTGGATGAGTGGAGTGTTGTCTGGAGTGTTTATTCAGCAGCGTTTCCATCCTGCCTGGTGAGTCAGTGGCCATTACCCACCTGAGAGCAGGTATAGAGCCTGAAACCAAGTAAGATTCGGGGTCTGCTGAGGTCGATGGATCAGTAGGTGATAGTCTCAAGTCCAGATTTGTTTTACTGCTTGCACTGCCACCATTTCGGCCCCTGAGCAAGGCTTTGAGCCCCAAGTTGGTCCATGGAGACACTCCTGGAAGTCAGGACTTGGAGGTTGTTCTGGATGAGAGCGTCCGTGAGATGGCGTTACAGTGCATGAAGGTGGAAAATGAGCAACTTGATGATGAGTCTCTAGCCAATCCTGTTCTTCCTCTAGGGATGTTTCGGAAAGTTTGGCAGTCATTGGACAGGGAAGATCACCTGACGTGGATGGACTAAACTACCGTGCACCTACTTGAACCTTTACATTTACTGCATTAAGTCTTAACCAGTGCGACTTCCAATTTTCCTAATTTCAGGGACAGTGCTTGGGGACGGTACCTTGCTCACGAGTACCCACATGGTACCTTTACCTGTCTGGGATTTGAACCAGCAACCTTCTGATCACAGGGTGAACTCCCTAAACGTTACGCTACCAACTGCCCCAGAATTCACACCCACTTAACCACACAGTTCAGTCAAATCTTTCCCTTTGTTACAGAATGAAACTCATATTTTAGCCGATAACTAAACGCAACAACCAGCGGTCTGCTCACAATGCAGCCATTTATTCCGGAATGCGTGGCCATTGCTTTATTGTGACGCTTCTCCGGGTGGCTCGCGGGGGGGTTGTGGGAAATGTAGTTCTCTCCCAGAAAGGCCTAAAGCAGCTCAGTTTATAGGCCAAAATGACTCCAAATTGGTTTAAAATGACCCAAAATGTGCTGATTTGTGTCAGCATTTACGCATCAAACTACGACTAAAAATCCACTATACATCTGAGTAGTGCAGGACGTCCTGAACACAACAACATGAAGCATGTATGGCCAATATCGTTTATACATACACACTAGAATAAGCCTAAAAACGAAGGTATGGAAAAATACCCCACATTCTGTCAGGGGTGTAAAGATTAAATTCGATTTTTAAGGGAATAAAAGCCAATTGGTCGTACATTTTCAGACTTTTTCAAAAAGAATTTATCCGATTACTTGATAGAATACTCGATTACAAAAAGACTCGCCAGTTGCAGCTCTAAATTTAACTAGAAGGTTAAATGAATTACGCCTTACAGAAGGGAGATCTCTCCAGTGTGATATTAAACATGCACAAGTTGTTCTTCGCTGTTCCGTTTTAGCTTTGCTTTTTCCATGCTAGAAATGATGACTTGGAAACGTCTCAAGCTAGAATGCGATCCTTCAGTCTCGCTGGAAAGTAACTGTGCATTTCCATTTGTGCGCGGCAAACCCGCCTGGTTATCGTCTCCAGTCGGGACATGATTTGTGTTAATGTCGGCGTTAGTGCATCGCCAGTCCCTTTGAACCGAAGAGAGCGGTGGGGGGGGGAAATGTTGGAAAGCGCCGAGTAAGCGAAGGGTCTCGGCAGCGCTCGGCTTCGCTGTACCACCTTATGCCGCATGTGTTTGAGAATCCAGGTTGGGTTCGCTCTGCGGTTTTAGGGCAAAGCCACACTGCTGGTCTGATTCACCACTCTGGTGCAATGGCGTGTTATTCTTTAGAGAGAGAGAGAGAAAAGAGACTTCAAATGAAAGGTTTTAATCTGTTTGTTTTTCCAGTGGAAGCCGCAAGACTCGCTCTCTCGCGCTCGCGCTCTCCCTCGCGCTCCCCCTCTCCCTCTCTCTCGTTCATTCACAGTTTTAAAACTGCTGGCTGTGTATGGAGGGAAGGAGGGAGGAAGAGTGAGGGAGAACGTTTGACGCTTCATATCGTGCACAATGCAGCTCTGTTGAGGTTGTAATGTGGAGCGTTTTGATTAATGATGAATTTCTGTGTGTGTGTGTATGTTTGTGTTTGTGTGTGTGTGTGTGTGTTTCAGGAACGGGGATTCTGTCTCCTCAGCCTGAGGAAAACCCACACTGGTGGAATGCAAACATGGTGTAAGTGTGCTAAGGCAGACTGCTCCGTACACACACACACACACACACACACACACCCAAAGGCTTTTCCTCTGCGCATGAATGAGGGCTCTCAGTAACGCAGCGTAGAAACGCTCCAACCCACTCCTGCCGTTACATGAGATGGGTGTGTTTACTCAGATACAGAGGCAAACACTCACACACACCCCTTCACACACACACACACACACCACTTTGATGCAGAAACTGGACCACCCAAGGTCAAATGGACAGCTGAGTTTGGACCCGCTTCAAACACTTGTTGTACGTGTCTACGTGCGGCCGTTTATCTGTTTGCTGGAGTGTTGTAGCGGTTTGCGTAGACGCCGATGTAGAAAGTATTTTCAAAGTCGCATTGGTATATCGAACATAGACGTTACATGTGCAGTGTTCCTTCGAATCTCAACACCAAATTGAGCTTAATGAGGATCTGATGGTCTGATGGTGGTGGACTAGTGGTTAGGATGATCGCTCTGGACCAACAGGTTGTGGGTTCGAATTCTGCCTCCGACACTCCTGTTATTGGATCCTTGAGCCTAACCCTTAACCCCAAGTGGCTCCACGGAAACTGTCCCTGAAATTAGGTAAAATGAAAGTCACGGAGCGTCAGCTAAATGCTGTAATCGTAAACCATCAACCTCACAAAAACGAGGAAAGGTTTCCGACCCTAAACATCAAATTTTTTTAAACAGGATAAAACAGGAACGAATATAAAAATGCATATGATAAAAACAATCCTAATACTGTAATCCAGGTTGCGCTATTCCAGGTTATTTTGCTCCCGTGCTTTTTTCCCCCAAAATGAATGTTCTGAACGAAACATTTATTTGGAATTTTTCCCCAGTTTTATCTGTATATTCATTTACCTTTAACGTGTGTGTCTTCATCCAGGTTCATTCCCTATTGCTCCAGTGACGTGTGGAGTGGAGCCTCACCAAAGAGAGACGAAAGTGAGTGTTAAAACAACTTGTTTGCTTGCTTGTGTGTGTGTGTATACCGTGTTTTATGTGTTGTGAGGACATGTTTCAGAAGGTAAAAGATGTGCTTTTTGTTACTGACGTTAGGATTAGGATTATCTGTAGAATTTACATCTATATAATATAGACTATAGAATATACATCTAAGCATTAGGGAGTCTATGAAATGTCCCCACAAAGATAGTTTTACACGTGTGTGTGTGTGTGTGCGTGTGTGTATGTGAGCGTTTATTTCACGCTGTTCGCTCCCTCTTTCTTTAGATGACTACGCCTTCATGGGCTCTCTGATCATTCAGGAGGTGATGAAGGAGCTCCTGACTAAAGGACTGGAAAACGCTAAAGTCCTTCTGCTAGCGGGGAGCAGGTCAGTACTGTGCGCACGTGTGTGTGTGTGTGTGTGTGTGACTGTTCATAAATAAAGTAACAAAATATTTTAGCTCATTGACATTCAACTTGTTAATTTGTTTTAATCAGTCTGCGTGTGGATTTAATAGAACAGAGTGGAGTGTTAAAAAGTGCTTTTTTTATTTCAAGTTCTTTGACATTTTATTTTTTTTGATACAATGTGACATGGTCACGTAAGTTCCTGTTTTTGATTTTTTGATAACGTCTGACATTGTCTGTGTGTGTGTGTGTTTTGCTGAGTGATTTTTAACCAGTGCAAATTCATTGACGTAAAGAATTGATGCGATTTTTATAAAATATTTAAATTTAGCCTTTTACTATTCATACTAAAACTTTAAATCTATATTTATAGATTAACATTCAAATTGGAAATCTGTTATTCATAATATATTTTATAATCTAATTTTTTTTTTTTTACATTAATAATAAAGTTGAATGTTGGACATCAAATAAAAATATAAAACTTTATATCTAACTCTGACTCTTGTGTGTGTATGTGTGTGTGTGTTAGTGCTGGAGGTACGGGTGTTCTGCTAAACGTGGACCGCGTGGCCGACCTCCTGAAGACCAGAGGTCACGGCTCGGTGCAGGTGCGAGGTCTGGCCGACTCGGGCTGGTTTTTGGACAATCAGCAGTACCGCTGCACCGAGTGTGTGGACACCATCAGCTGCGCCCCCATCGAGGCCATCAAACGAGGCATCAAGTGAGGAAACGAGAGGGAACGACAGACCCACAGACCAAAAAATATGATTTATAATACGCCAAATATGTTTTTTTTAATATACAGTATGTATGTATGTATATAACTTATGTCCTGCTGTTCATATGTCCTGCTCTGTAGGTACTGGGGTGGTGTTGTACCTGAACGCTGTGGTTTGGCTCATCAGGGAGAAGAGTGGAACTGCTTTTTTGGGTATAAAGTCTACCCCACTTTGAAAAGTAAGCGAATGGCGCCATCTAGTGGCTACATCATGCTATTACAAATTTACTTGATTTGTAGCTTTTTACAATAAACACTGTCACAAAGCAGCAGTGCTGGACGATTTCACCTTGAAATCTTCAAAAATAATCGTTATGGGCAGAGACTACGCTGATTAAATGTAAATGTGTGTGTGTTCTGTAATGTAATATTTAAATTGGATGTCCGTACTTAAAATACACCCACACCTTAAAAATACAGTTCATTTCATCTGCTAGAGAATTGTTGGGCCTATGTTAAAATTGCAAAATTACAGAAAAACTACAGCGATTGGTAATTTCTCCCTTTCTCTTTTTCATCTCTCTCTCTCCCAGGTCCAGTGTTTGTGGTGCAGTGGTTATTTGATGAGGCTCAGCTGACAGTGGATAACGTCCATCTGACAGGACAGCCGGTGCAGGAGGGTCAGTGGCGCTACATCCAGAACCTGGGCATCGAGCTGCGCAACACACTCAAAGATGTCCCGTAAGTGCGCTATAATTCACATTTAAACACACTATAGTCTAGAGTCTAGACCAGTAGCGTCCAGTTCCGCTCCTGGAGGGCCGGTATCTTGGAGGATTTCCATCATACGTGGTGAGGTAACTTTGGTGAGCTTCTACGTGAGACAAGGTGCCAATGTTCTGAACTCAAGTATGATGGAAAACTTCCAGAATAACAGCCCTTAAGTCCCAGAACTGGATACCTCTGGTGTAAGCCCTCAGGCCTAATAAAAACACTTTACATCTTTAGATTAACAAACAGAAATAGAGCATTTGTGCTCCCATCAGGACTGAAGACATGATCATCACATTCACTTCCGACAAACCTAGCATTTTATTCCAAAAACTTTATCGCAGAGCTGTCACTGTGTAGTTCGTCCACTACTGGGAATTGACTTAATTTTATGTGTCTGACTGATCTGAACTTGATCAGAAATAATAACTAGTCTACTTTTTTCAAAGCATTATTTAGAACAGTAAAGATGTTGTGTTCTCTGGGTGATGATTTGTGTAACTTCACATTGCAATTGTAGTATTAACATTGTAGTTTTAAATTCTGCATCTAACTATATTGAGTTTTTATATTTTTATAGTGTATGTATATATTTTTGCTCACTCTATGTGCCTTATTTAGTTTTTTTTGTGCACTCCTAAAAATAATAGAACCAAAAGTGGTTATTCACAGTGATGCCATAGGGGAACCTTTATTGGTTCTACAAGACCCCTTTACCCATTGGTTCTTTCCTGAACCAAAGAAGAATTTAGTGTAAATTGTATTTGTATATTTGTAGCTGTGTTCTTTATGTGCAATATGTAATAATTTGTTCAATTTGTTCAAATGCAGTGTTTGGTAAAACTTAACAGAGTCAGGTTATCAGTTACTTTATATAAATTGCACATTAATAACTGATCTCTCTAAAAGGCAGTGGCAGATTTCATCTGTTACTATAAAAAATTGCACCATAACAATAATTTCTACACACAGCCACAAGTAAATCTGTAGGTTAAGCATAGGGTCAGCAGCCATTAAGGTCGTACTTTGATGTAAAGGTTCTTCAAAATGATGAAAGGTGTTACTTGAAGAACTCTTTATTTGCATTCAGTTCTCCAAAGAACCTTAAACAGAATAAAAGGGTTCTCCAGAGCACTAATGAAGAAGTTTTTCTTATAGAGTGTTCTGTGGAAGCTGGAGCCTTCTTTTATACAGCAGAGATGACAGTTACCTTTGACTTTGAAGATGTTTCTTTTTCAGTTTTCTGGGGAAATTTTGCTTATAGTTTATATCTTGTATAAATTCAAGGTGCACATTTTCAGGATTTTAGAATGTTATGTTTTAGTATGAAGTCACCATTCAGAGGTAATACACATCCATCTTCTGAGATGCCACAGAATATATTCTGAAACAAAACATCAACGAGAACGCTAATGTGTGAACCAAAGCTTAGTAAATCTACAGTTTTTGGTGTTTGCTATGACGCAGAAATGGCGGTTTAAGAATGTATATGTAAATAATGATTTAAAAAAAAAGCTTTTTAATTTCCAGGGCCATGTTTGCACCAGCCTGTCTGTCCCATGAAGTTATCACAAGAAAGTGAGTCCTGCACTCTTTTGTTTCTTAATTCTCCATCATTCCCTTCATCATCATGTTTTATTCATTCATTATCCGAACCGCTTAATCCCGACTGGGGTCGCGGGTGGACCGGAGCCTGTCCTGGGAACTTACGGGCGCCAGGTGGGGAGCAGCGCTGGGCATGCGCCAACACATCGCATGGGCACACACGCACACTCACGTTCACACCTTACGGGGCCGATTAAGAGTCGCCAAGACTCCACACAGAAAGGCCCCACAGCTGATCCGGGGCTCGAACCCAGGACACTCTCACTGTGAGGCGGCAGCGCTAACCACTGCACCACCGTGCCGTCCATCATCATATTTTGCCTATGACTTCACTACCCTTTCATTTCCCAAATACCCCAAAAACAATATATTACATTGTATATTCAGTATATTTTTATATGTTTTTATATATATATACATACACACACACACACACAGTACGTATATATGTATATGTATGTATATATGTATATGTATACAGTGTGTGTGTATGTATATGCACACACACACACACACACACACATATATAT